>CAJQUW010011298.1:0-169073 GCA_907163375.1 Prostheceraeus crozeri | reverse complement strand
GCAGAAGAACGTTTAAAGCACTAACAGCTTCATCTGTTTTTTGAGTGATCTATGTGAAGTCAGACTCCTGGGACGATATTGACGATGAAGACCTTTTGATAATACATGCATAAATAAATGTTTATTTCGTATTTATCTTTGCTTTCATACTGACTTACTTGAATGGGGCTTTAGTGAATAATTTAACCATGTATACTTTTTCATTTGGAAATAGTAGCACGCTTAGTTTAACTTGCAAATCTTATAACATTTCATATGGGTGATAATGGTAGTTGAAATAGTGTTAAATAAAAATTAAGATAGCTTACACTTCTGATACAGGGATAGCAATCGACTGCGATCCATGTGTAAAGAGCTTGTTAGACTACGGAAGAGAGAAGTGTGTTATGTTGCGTGTGGCGCGTGAGTGTCCTCCCATTTCATTCCATTCATCAATTCATCTCATTGATAGAGACAGGTAGAACTCATGGTTCTCATAACGAATGCAATGGAAAGGTTAGGCAACCTTCGACAGTTGGCTAAATGTCGCCCTGGCGCGAATGCATACTACGTTGAGACAGAGGCAATCACTTGCAAACATGACGCAGAGAGGTTTAACAAGATTGACCATTGCCGAATGTCCCTTGCGGTATACATAGCTACGGGTTTCACCGCCGTCCTATACAGGAACGCCCGTCGAAAGGAAGTATTACACCGAACTTCATTTGCAACGTTCAAGTTGACTGATAGCAGATTCAACTTAATGATAGTATTCGCCAGTCAGAAGACTGCCCAGGGCAAACCGCGTGGAGGTTCTATCATGTCTTGCCCCATGGTGGCCCTTAAGAGAGCCGATGGTTCGTTCTAGTCGTATCTGAAAATAGAAGGAAAAATAGATGAAAATATATTCAAGTGATAGAGATGATATTAACTTACCATAAGAGAAATTTAGCCGGTTCGCGACCCCTTCGATGGTGATGGTTGAGGTAAGTATTTGGCCGGCAGTTTCCGCTTCCGGTGGCGCAGCTCCTTTATTTCGCCATCATGTGTTATGGAGACATGGAGACAGCGTATGTCTGGCATTGCCCCTTTGTAGCACTCAAAGGAACAATCTAACTCCTCTTTTGAATCAGAATATCATCAACAATTCTGCTAGAAGTAATGGGAAGGTGAAGTGTTGTTCGCTTCTCCTTCATAGTGGCGTTTCTAGCCTCAACCAGACTCAATTTTGTCTGCTCAAGTTGAAGTTGGAGCGTCTCTTCCTTGGTCCTCAAACTTTTAATGAGTTTCACCTGCTCATCTACCCGCTTCTCGCTGGTGATTGCTCTCTGTTCGTAGGCTCTAGGTTTTTTACCTGTGTCTTTAAACTACGTATTTCCGACACTTGGGCTTTGAGGCTGAAATTTTCATCCCTGAGCGCAGCGCACTCATTCTTATATCGGGTGAGTTCGTCTTTTATCTTCCTTACAGCAAATTCCTGACTGACTTTTGCGATCTCACTGTCTTTACACCACTGCTCAGTCTGTTTTTTAATCCCCTTTGTTGTTTTGGGGGAGGAGTGAAGTATTGGCTTCTTGATAGCTTTGTGTGTGGCGACTCCTTCCTGAGATTCACTAATCATCGTTTTCATCATTGCCTGCTGCACTGTGTTCGGACCCTATGATTGACTGTATCGCTTTATCTAGATCCGTTTCTACATCGTTGAGTATTGGCTTCTCGACAGCTTTGTTTGTGGCGACTCCTTCCTGAGATTCAATATCAACGATTTTTATCATTGCCTGCTGCACTGTGATCGGACCCTATGATTGACTGTATCACTTTATTCTAGATCCGTTTCCTACATCGTCGGATGTTTCGTTGAAGTATCTGACTATCATTTTGCCAACGTCCGATGTCGTGTAATTGGCAACCTTTGTGGTTGGACATGCTAAGTGAGTAGTGTAAAATTCCTCATTCTGCTTGCCTTTGGTAAATTTTAAGCAATGAATACAGCCAGATATTACAGCTAATTCTTTATGCTCATTGGGAGCATCCTTATATTTATTCAAATGGCGCTTGAACTCAGCACCCCTCTTTATTTCACCACATAGACACTTCTTGAACAACAATTGTGCGTTGCCTCCCATTTTGTAACTTATGTATCTGTAAAGGAAGGATGAAATAGAATTACTAAAGGCGACATTGGCAGTCATTCTTATAATCATACAGCTAAATTGTGAGATTGGTGGAAAGTGTCGAACCTTTGAATCCGTTTTTTTTACAGGCATTGCTCAGAGGGGATCTTATCCCAACTCCAAGGCCTCGGCCCACAAATCCAACCTCCCCGCGGACAGAGCGTGCGTTCATATCACTGTGTTGGTATCCGGACCCCGATTTTGACATGAAAATCAGTGGATTGTTTACAAAGGTTGCAAATTCCAAGCCGAAGCTTGCCTCCTACAACTTTATAAATGTCTTAGTTGAATTCAGAAGGTTTGAAAACCCCGAAAATTGCCAAAAATAGAGAATTTAAATTTTTCAACTTTTTAGCACTACTTATGAAATTTTATAAGTAGTCTGTCACTTAGGGCAGGTCAATAGCGACCGAACCTTTTTTGAATCAAGTCAAACGGACTTGTAGAAGCAAAGTTACAAGCCTTTAAAGTTTTGGAGTCTTTTATGGCCTGGAGACGAAGACCATCTCCTGGCTAACCTCTAAGTCTGACGGCTTAGCTGATATCAGCAATGAAATTTTCTAAGTCGGTTTCTTACAGAAACTCGGAATTTGGAATGTCCGAAGCTATCATCGGAGCTCAGAGAGATGACTTACCGTTGACAATCTCTCGTCTTAATGAAAAGTCTCCGTCGGTTCCCAGCTTATATAGTGTGTGGCGATCAGCTGATGACGTAATACCCATCATCCAAACGCTAAAAATCCCGTCTATCTCCGGTTCTAGTGCTCCGATTGAGCTGGAAATACACCATTTCCATGTAGAATTTGACGCTGAATCCGAATCTGGCCTACGTTTTCCCATCCAATGCTTCGTTTTGGCTCTACAGTAGGCAGCCATCGCAAAAATTCTAACTCTGTCTTTTTTCCGAAAAATGTTGAAAATTTTTCTCGCCGATTGACTTGAAACTCTCTGATTGACATGAAACTCACCATACAGATAAAGAATTTGACGCTGATTCCAAATCTGAAATCCGTTTTCCAATCCGATGCTTCGTTTTGAAGCTACAGCCCAAAACGTCCCAAATTCTAACTCTGTCGTTTTTCGCCAATGTCCCAAAATCTTAAATGGCGTCTCACATCTAAACGAAGACAGATAGGGACAAGCCGATTCTTTCAGTGAATTTGTCTCACTCTTAGCTTTCAAACGAGCTATGGCACGACAAAATCCGTCCACTGGAAGCCAAAATCGAAGCGAGCTGTCCAGAGGGGGGGGAGGTCAGTGAAATTTCAAAATTTGATGAAAAATGTTTTGGTGACGGTCCCAGGTCGAAATTCCACACTTTGGAAAATTTTCAAAATTTTACCCATACAAAGTCACTCTGACACTTAGGATTTTTTCAGGTAAGCGAGCTCCGACCTAAAATCTTGTAAACCGCTCTAACTTTTGAACAAAGACAGATAGGAACAAGCCGATTCTTTCACTGAATTTGTCTCACTCTTAGCTTTCAAACGAGCTATCGCACGACAAAATCCGTCCACTGGAAGCCAAAATCGAAGCAAGCTGTCCAGAGGGGGGGGACGTCAGCCGAAAATTTTTTCTCTCCGATTGACTTGAAACTCACCATAGCGATGCAGAATTTCACGCTGAATCCGAATCTGACCTCCGTTTTCTCATCCGATGCTTCGTTTTGACGCTACACACTAAAACGTCCCAAATTCTAACTCTGTCGTTTTTCGAAAAATGTTGAAAATTTTTTCTCACCGATTGCCTTGAAACTCACCATACCGATGCAGAATTTCACGCTGAATACGAATCCGGCCTCCGTTTTCTCATCCGACCACTCCTTCCACTCGAAACAACCCATTTTACAACCCAACATTCAGCAGATTGCACGAAAAACATCACACACTATAGCCTCAAGACTAATCCTGGCGGTCGCCCAAGTCCACCACGACACTCTATCGTTCCAGAGGGGGGGGGACGTCAGCGAACAGTTTGTGAACCCACCTGGTCGGCACACCACGACAGACTACAACCTCTGTCGTTCCAGAGGGGGGGGACTCAGACCCGAAGCACCACGGCGGCCGACCACGACACTCTGCCGTTCCAGAGGGGGGGGGGACGTCAGCGATGGCGGCCATCTTGCGCTATCTGGTGTTCGCCGTTTTCTTACTACTTATCATCATGGCGAAGTCTTTTTGTTGCAGATGATCACAGGATCAATTAGGTGACGACTGGATCATCCTTCAGCGATCACAACTTGTAAAGGAACGCAAGAAATTTCGTATTTTCCTGTTTCATTTCTTCCTAAGTCTCACCGTCTCTTGCAAGTTTAACCCATACATTTTCATTTGAAAATATGTCATCACACTTACTTTTGACCATCAGACTACATCCGCATGCATGTTCATGCTCAATTATTGAGTTCTTCATCGCGGGATTTCCTTATCTCTGTAGCAGTTATGGAAAGGGTCCAGTGCGAATGCAGGTGATGTAAGCATTCTACGCACCGCTAAATAAACTCTTTTTTCCATGCTTTTAGTTGTGAAAATTCAGTGACAAAATTAAACAAAGATTTTCAGCTATAGGTCCGACTGTAATTACTTTTCACTCTAAATTTGAAATTCGATTTCTCGGATTGTTCATAGATATGCGCTGCAAGTCTTTTCATTGTTGTATTGGCTTCAAAATTACACTTTATTTGATAGTTTCTGTTGGATAATTAGAAGATTATGCTCAACTTAAAATTAGTCACATTTTTTATGCCACACCCTGTATATGTATTGTACTCGTATATTTTGCTCTATACTGGTACTTATCCTCAGTTGCGATACCATAGTCAGAATTCATGGCCACGTTTTTCTTTGCTAAATTTGTGAAATTTATATGTTAGAATACAGAAGGCAGACGCTCGCAGCAACTTAGAAAAGTGGTGACAATCCTATTCTGAGGACACAGTCAAGCTTTAGGGAAACTTGTATAAGATTTGTTAACTTTTCTACGAATATCACTAATGCGTGGCTAATCATGTCAGTTTTCATCCATGTGTCAGATTTCTTCACATGTAAAACAATATTAATTTTCTGATGTTATTTATGAAGTCATGCTTCTTTAACTTCCAAAATCACAAACCTATTAAATTTCAGTAATTACAACAAACTCCTCAAGAGGACCATTCTTGTTTCTGTTCCAATCGATTCTCTCTCTATTTGCATGACTTTGGATAAGTGGACCAGAACTCTGAGCAGATCACTTGAAGGCAGTCACTTATGTGGTCCTCTAAGCAGTACTCTACATAAAGGAGGAATTCGCCTCTTAAGTTCTTCGAAACTAACATGCATCGAATATCGATAGCAGGGCATTTAGCGTCTTTAGCTGATAATGGCAGCACAAATGGCAAGCCAACTATGAAAACTTCGTAGTACTCACTACGAAGAACCAAACATGAGCCACAATCAGAATTCTTGAGCAAAAACAGCCGTGGATTCGCTATTGAATATACCTATTGCCTTAACTTATTAATGTACTTCCAAATAATTGTGTCTTTGAACATTATTCCTCACAAAAATGGAAAATCAACAAAAATCAATAAATCTTCCTCATACGTTGTACGGTTATTCTAACCGCCAACTTTCAGTAATATTGTACGTTTCTGTCAGCTGCTTTGAATAATATTTTGAAGATTAATTTTCAAGAAACGGTTCGCAATGTTTGCGCCATAAAAGTTATATACTTATACAAATTTATAAAGTTATATATAGTTATCACATTCCTACAATGTTGCAATTCTATTTTAACTGACTATACAATTAATTCTAGAATGAATGCCGTCAATCGTCGACATAAGCCTAATTAGGATAGCCGCTCGGCCGATCTTCAAACTTTTTGGCAGGTGCCGGCATCCGGTTCAAACCCTGGTCTTTTAATTAAACAAAATCTTATTTTTACCGAAAACTTTTACCATCTGTCTATGCATTGTATTTGCGTGTGCTTTGTCATACGAGCAAATGAACCGGGCAGAAATCAGAACACACGCAGATTCGTTGTGGCCACTGGGTATGCACGATGCATGCATATAATTCTCATTTTCGGCATCGTTCTCTGCCGAGGCTCGTGCTTGCTGCCGGACTAGTATGATGTCACTGTAAATCATCATATGAGTCTGTCTCAGACAAATCCGTTTTCTTGCTTTCCTGCATTTGATGACATTGTAATTTCATTCCTCCGCAAAATACTGAAGTTGGTGAAGTACATCCATTGACTTGACATGCATCTCGCGATTTTCGTGCACAAAATTATTCTGCGGCAACATTGTTTCATATTCAGCAATCATCAGCAAGTAGGCATTTAGTCATACTGGTAAATAGATGGTATATATGCATCACCAGACGTGCCGAAATCAAATTCTGCATATAATCATGCATCAATTGAATTTCTTGGTAATGCATTTTGAAATCACTTTTGAATCGGTAATTGCAGAGTTAGAAAAAATCTGTTCGACTTCCATTTGCATATTTGTAATTTCCTTACTTTTCATTCATTATTTTAAGCATACCGGGGAAAGCACATAACTCCTACCATTCATTCATAGTCTTAAATCTCGTGAGAGAATAACTAGTCATTTTCCAAGTACAATTTTGAAGCAATTAGTATCCTTTCATATTTTCCATCAAGCGCTTTCAAATTCATAGAATGTCAAAGGAAGATTGTGATTAATATTGAGGTAGACAGAATGTTGAAGCGAATTACAGATTTAATCTCACAAAAACAAGGAGATGATTATATATCATGAAATTTACTTGTGTATCTACCATCAATGTGAAGATCAAGGCAAAATTAAATTGTAGCTAGTGTTGAATTGCATCGAAGCCCAAAATAGCATTTGTGGATCGTTGGGGAAACTCTCCCAAACGCCTCGCTTGATGAGAGTTGACATCAAAATCTAATTTGTATCAAGAATGACCAACCGATTTTGCAATGCATTAATATTTTAGGTGTAAGGAATGCCAGATATCGATTTTATGCGTTTGATATTTGAATGCAAGTTTGAATCGGTTTCTTTAGCTACTGTGATAGCAGTGAAGTCTGAGTTACTTCCGATAGGTATGCGTACAATTCGCGCAATTACATAAAGTATGAAAAATATATTTTATAAAAAACGTCTGAATCATACAATTAAGAGAGAAATGCTTTGCTGCAGGTGAGAAAGAATGTTTCATTTATCGTAACGAAACATGCTGAACAGCGGTTATGGTTGAAATTCTGACACGTTGTCTGACTGTAAAAGCTTGAATAAGAGGTTCAGTATAGGCTATGCAACAAAAGTAGGCTGTTTGACATCATCTCATGCAGGTTTTTAATAATTTCATTTCTTTAACAAAAGAAGGAAGCTTGGAAATTGCAAATGAAAGCAGCTAGGTGATTCAATAGTCTGTAAAACAACACTTTTCGTCCACTTTCAACATGTGTAAAATCTGTTGAAATATTGTCAATAATTATTCACTAAATTACTTTACCATGTTATCATGATATTACGCGGTTCAGTGACGCCTGTGGACGGAGCATTTTTACATATACAAGAAGATGTAACTAATGAGCTTAACACTATAATGCTTCAGCAATATGATGATGCATAGAATACAAAATATTAGACCTATCATTTAGAGACAAAAGAGAGATACATCATGTTCAATGATGTTAATAGATGATGTTCAATGACATTTCAGTGGTTTAGTGGCATATAAGTAGTAAGCAAATGACAAACACTCGACCGGCGCCCCCCCCTCTGGAACGGCAGAGTGTCGTGGTCGGCCGCCGTGGTGCTTCGGGTCTGAGTCCCCCCCCCTCTGGAACGACAGAGTCTGTCGTGGTGTGCCGGCCAGGTGGGTTCACAACATGTTCGCTGACTCCCCCCCCCTCTGGAACGACTGAG
Organism: Prostheceraeus crozeri; assembly: GCA_907163375.1. Classification (NCBI taxonomy): domain Eukaryota; kingdom Metazoa; phylum Platyhelminthes; order Polycladida; family Euryleptidae; genus Prostheceraeus; species Prostheceraeus crozeri. Next base: position 161,009 of record CAJQUW010011298.1, on the reverse strand, counting down.
TGTGAGACTCGGATGTGTTGGTCTCGTATGGGTTGACGTGACCGACCGCCTAGGTTGACGTGGCCGACCGCCTAGGTTGACGTGGGCGACCGTCTAGGTTGACGTGGGCGACCGTCTAGGTTGTCGTGGATGGTGAAATGGCTGCCAGATTCGGATTCAGCGTAAAATTCTGCATCGGTAGGGTGAGTTTCAAGGCAATTGGCGAGAAAAAATTTTTCTTCAAAATTTTAACAGAGTTAGAATTTGGGACGTTTTGGTGTGTAGCGCCCAAACGAAGCATCGGATGAGAAAACGGAGGCCAGATTCGGAATCTACGTGAAATTTTGGGTTAGGAAGGATGTTTCCAGCGAAATCGGAGAGAAAAAATTTTCGGCTGACGTCCCCCCCCCCTCTGGACAGCTTGCTTCGATTTTGGCTTCCAGTGGACGGATTTTGTCGTGCGATAGCTCGTTTGAAAGCTAAGAGTGAGACAAATTCAGTGAAACAATCGGCTTGTTCCTATCTGTCTTCGTTTAGATGTGAGACGCCATTTAAGATTTTGGGACATTGGCGAAAAACGACAGAGTTAGAATTTAGATTTCGAATCAGCTTGATGTTATTGTCCAATGAGGATCATCATCCAATGAGAATCAAGCATTTCTTTATAAATAGCGAGCCTTCCACAGTGAGAATCATTCCATCGTTGAATCACACGAGTGACGGACGCACATTTTCTCTCTCTCTAGTTCCCTGTTCTATTACCCAACTAAAATGGTAAGTCGCTACTTCCCTCCCTCTCCTCCCTTGAACGTAAACTTAATACAATCTTTTTTCATTTTCAGGCATCTACTCCATCTGCTGCACTAGTAGGACAAAATGGCGGTCAAACGTTACAAGGTTCGCTACGGTCAGATCATCTACAACTGAGGCCAGTGGAAGAAACATCCAAGGTACATAATCCTACACCGCTACAGCGTAAATTTAAACAAGCCTTGCGTTATGATGATCATAGCGTAGTACTCCAAACGGGAATGCTCCCTTCCACGGATGTCAAGATAATGCACAATCAGTATGGGACTACATACTGATCCCCGTGAGTCCGTACATTCGCCACCAACTTGATATTATTGAGGAGTACGTGACATTAAATATGGACATTCCTACTCCTCTTGCTCAAGAGTGGAAGGCGAGAGATGACAAGGATACTCCCTATAGAAAGATTTGGGATGGTAATCACATTTGCCTACCGGTATCACATTGGTGTACTTACTATAAGAAGGAGGGAGATCATTCAATACCCATCACATGCGACGAGCTCGGAGAAGGTACTTGGGATATCCTTTTCAAAGTGAATGGGCTATATTATGGTCGACACAAGGATAATAAAATAGCCTCTCTCTCCATGCATATGGAATCCATCCTATATATTCCGAAACCACCCAACGTGGACGACATAATTGATCAAATCCTTAACAGCAGTGGTACGAAGCGCAAGTCGGAGAAGAATGCTACATCAAAACGCAAATCAAAGAAGGAGAATTGCTAGTCCTTTCCTAACTCTACCCTATGACAATTCGCTTATGTGCTTTGAGTGTCGTAGACGTGGTCTTATTAGATACATTTTACTTCTTCGTTGCCATCATATCATTTGTGTATTTTGTCGTGAAAAGCATCGATGTAATTCTTCATTTTGTAATATGTTATAGAACGTTTCCTTAGATGTGTAAATTTCCGTTTTAGGCTTCTATCATCATTTTTATGGATTGTGAGGGTGAACCTGTACAGGAGCTCAGTGCTATTGCTATGAACAATTGGACATATCAGATTGTTAGTGTCTATCATCAACATGCCAACTGCGATCCCAATGTTGATCAATGGGCGAGAAAACACATTCATGGACTTAATCTGAAATATTTGCAAGACTATGGCTTTTCTTGTGAAAGTGCTCTTCTTATTGACTTTAAACGATGGTTAGCTGCTTTCAATGTTATACGCATCTTTTGTAATAATCCTGGTAAGGAGAGGAAAGTATTTCCCAATCTAATCATTGATGATATTTTGCTCCCGCCTTGGGATAGTAGAGTGAATCAACATTATCATGAAGTCACGAAACGTTTTAAGGATTTGTGTGTTCCTATTTTGTCTGTTCGTTGTAGTAGCTACGTTCATAACCAATGCTTCTTTCCTCCTTACCTCAACACTGCCAAAGTCCTGTATGGTTATCATTGCTCGCTGTATGATAGTTATCAGCTGTATCTATTTTATCTCTTTCAAACCATTGATTTATAATGCATGCTTGTTACCGTTATTCAATAAATGTTACTATGAGAAGAGTTGTTGTTTTCATGCAATGGATGGGTTAGTTAAAGGGCGATCATGTCTTTCTCAAACGACTGCGGAACATTACGTTTTCATAGGCAAAGTTTAAAAGGAGCTGTTCAAGATTATGTGATAAATTTTCATAAAGATGAGACCGACATCGAAGCAGTGGTCGATGATGCTAGCACTCTATTTCTAGAGTTAATGAATACATTCTCTGATAGCATTGTCATGGCGCGATTAGTTGCGAAAATTAAGTTTAGTCATTTTGGAAAGGAAGAGGTGGAAAGTCGCTCTTTCCATTTTGCTTCTTATTCAATGGAAGTGGTAGATCACCCCGAAGAATTTTTTAAAAGACATATGATAAAAATTGCTGAACGTCTTAACGCATTTAACCATCATGGTAGCAGTCTAGTGATTGAAGCGATTTCAGATATTCACATTCAACTTTCCATAAAGAAAAATTGAAAATGCAGTGGTACTTGATTGTAGCACAACTGGTTTTCGAGCTATGTCTGCTCACTCTCGAAGTATATTCCTTCTGTACATGCGTCTATTATTTAGAAAAGGCTAGCAAATTCATATCTTCAAAAAGACTTGCTATAGACATCAGTAACGGTGAAACTATGTGTTGCGATGTATGTAAGCGAAAGGATGGAAATGAAAAGCGCATCTTCAAGAGATGTAAGCATGCTTTTTGTCAACGCTGTTTCATACGTAATTGCATTCAACTTTGCCAATGTAACCACTGTGACATTGCTCATTTCGAGTGTCACTTATGTCGCAATAGTTAGTACCTATGCAAATGTGGTAAAGATAGGTTTTAGCAAAGACTAACACGGAAAATGGCGAAACGTAAAATGACGAAACGTAAAAGTCAAAAGTTTTCTTCAGCCATTCAAGCTCTCCGACGAATGAAAGCAAATCAGCGATACAATGCTATACGACATGCTAACGATAAATTCATTTGTGAAATTATTTCTCATGTGAGGAAGTTGAGGACGAAGAAATTAGCGCCAAAACAACGAAAGTTACTTAAGCGATATGCTACGAAATTGCGTTTCATCTCCAATCCAAAAGTCGCCCTTCAAAGAAAGAGGAAAACTCTAACACAAAAGGGCGGTTTCCTTTCAGCAATACTTCCAATGATAGCTCCTGCCGTGGGCAACCTATTGGGAAATATCTTTGGCTCTAAGCGTTAATTATGCAAATGTTGAGTCTCAAAGTAATAAAATGGATTTCAGACTTCAATGTGATAAAGTTCTGACTGTATCAGGTCCATCTCATGCAGGTAAAACTGTTTTCACGCTGAATTTATTGGATAAAAGAAGGGAGTTGTTTAAGGAACCTATCAATCGAGTGATTTGGTGTTATGGTATTTATCAACCGTCGCTGTTTCAGGAATTGCAAAGTCGCAACTTTATTCGACATGAAGGAATTATTCCAGTGGATAAACTTCAGTCTAATGATGTTGTTGTATTGGATGATTTATTAAAAGAAAGTAAGAATTCAAAAGATGTTACAGATATGTTCACTCGCGCAGCACACCATAAAAGGTGTTTTATCATCTATATTACACAAAATTTGTTTCCTGATGGAAAAGAAGCTCGTACACGAAACCTGAATACACACTATTATGCTATTTTCAAGAATCCGCGAGATAAAAGTCAATTTGAAATTTTAGCGCGACAAGTTGCACCCAGAGGATCAAAAGCCTTAATTGAAATTTTTCAAGCAGCTACTGAAAAACCATACGGTTACTTATTCATTGACTTTACGCAAGAGTGTCCGGAAGAATTTAGATTTCGAAGTGATATTTTGAAAACTCCCATGATTATCTACAAACTATGAGTTCTTATTCTCGCATGATTGTTATTCCTCAGGATGAATATGTACAATTGACTGCCATGCAGCAAGTAAAGCAACCTCTTGCAAATCAAATGTATAGGAAAGAAATAGATTATCAGCAAAATGTTCACATCAAAGATCCACATCGTGCTGTATTATTACAATCGGAAACTGTTGAGCAATTGAAAAACTTGAAGAATAAGATGCGTGACTCTGTATCGACTGCTACACCTTTAGCATCTCGCGCACATGCCATATCTCTTTTCAACAGTATTGAACCCCATCTCAATGTAAATGATAGAGGAGAAATCATTACAGATGAAAATAAAGTGATTGATGCTTCACGTTATGAAGACTTGATTCAGTATGCGACACGTAGAAAGCGCCGTCAGGGCTATGTTCCACCTGGTTGGTCATACTTTCTTAAACTATTGAAAAAGCATAATGTGCCAAAATTTGCTTTAAATAATGAGACATTGAAAGAACTTGATTCAACAGTGGCTACTACTCCAATGCTTCAGGCGATGAAAATGCCAACAAATTGGTTTAAGACGTCACCTGCTACATCCCCTCCCACACTCACTAAGCAAACAAGAGGAAGAACTCGACGTAGATCTACATCGCCACTAAAACTGGTAAAAGGAAAACGTAAAACAGCTCCTCCTAGGAAATACATGTTCTCAGACTATTAATATGAAGCAGATGTGTTGCTTGCCATGTAATGAGCCGCCAGAGGTGAATGTCGTTGTCACTTGCACTTGCTGCGCCAGCTCTCATAATGAAACCCCTAAGCAATGTGAACACGATCGCAAAACCGCTAAAGCTAAATGCTGCAGTTGTTGTAAATGTAGAAAGGCAAGAAAGAAAAAAGATGAGAAGGAGGAAAAAGAGTCAGCCGTCATCGACTGAACGTTTGAAGTCAATCTATTATGATGTAAAACATCCGGCAGGATTTGCATCTATCAAGAAATTATCAAAAGCGAGTGGTCTTCCACAATCACAAGTGAAACGATGGTTAAAGGGTCAGGCTACCTATACACTCCACAAACAAGCGAAAAAGAAGTACCGCACCCGCCATTATATTGTTCATGACATCGATGAACAGTGGCAAGCAGATTTGTGCGATGTTGCCTCCATTTCAAAACATAACTCGGGCAATAATTTTATTTTAACCGTCATTGATATTTTCTCGCGTTATGCGTGGGCTCAACCTTTAAAAACTAAAGAAGGGAAAGGAGTAGCAAAAGCATTCCAAACAATTTTTCGAGAAGGTCGCATTCCAAAAAGAATTCAGAGTGATCAAGGAAAAGAGTTTGAAAATCAGCATGTGACAAGATTATTTGAGAGGCATGACATTGAGTTGTTTAGTGTAAAGAGCGCTTATAAAGCTGCACTCGTTGAACGTTTTAATCGCACATTAAAAAATCGCTTGTGGCGACATTTTACTGCCAACTTGACACAAAATTGGACAAAGGTTCTACAAGATACACTCCATGCCTACAATCACTCTATCCATCGTTCTATTGGACTCAGACCAGTAGATGTAAATGCTGACAATGTAGATAAAGTGCGCGAATCATTCCAACGTAAACGCACTCATGTGAAAAGTGATGTGAAAATTGGCGATAAAGTTCGTATCTCAAAAGTGAAAAGTGTTTTTGCTAAAGGGTACCTTCCGAATTGGACAGAGGAGGTATTTACAGTATCAAGGATTAATCAAAAAGACTCTCCGACCACCTACAAGTTGAAAGATTACGATAATGAAGAAATTGAGGGTAGCTTTTACCGCGATGAGATTGAGGTAGTCACTGAAAGTGAAACATATTTGGTAGAGAAAATCATTCGATGTAAAAAACGGCAAGGTGAAGAATGGTGTCTTGTTAAATGGACTGGTTATCTTTCAAGTATGAACTCTTGGATGCGTCGTGCCGACATCTTTCATCTAAGTGATCGACAGTGATTCATGCAAAGTTGTAACTAACAATGTTTAGGGTTTGAGCTATGAATCCAACTGCCTCATTTTATTCACGACCCTCCTATGTAAGTGGCGGAGGACAAATTTACATCGGTGCTCGCCGCCAACGTGGAGGTAGCATACTTGGTGCACTGAAATCTGTTGTAGCACCTCTCATATCCAATGTCGGTAGATCTTTAAAACGAAATGTTTTAAGTAATGCCGTTGGCTTTGCTGGTGATGTTGCTAGTGATCTTTCCAGAGGTAGAAGTTTTAAGAGCAGTTTGTTGAATCGTGGGAAGGAACGCGGTTTAAAAACATTGAAGCAGACCATTGCTGGTGTTACTCAAGGAAAGAAATCACCTAAACGAATGAATAAAGGAAGGAGGAAACATCGCGGAGCTGGTAAGGTGCGATCTTCAGTCAAAAGGCATTCACGCAAACGTCGCAGAGGCTCTAATCATTCATCAGGCGCTAAACGACGACGCTGCTATAACTTCTAATCATGGAGTGTAAAACTTCCGGTTTTTGTTTGTTCGATCAACAAGCCATACAGACAGATATTCTTAGTTCAAGTATTGTAGATTATCATCCTCGAACAGCTGAGAATGCTGGCCCCATTGAATTTGTTATTCCTGGTGGTAGTGATGACTACATAGATTTGAGTTATGCGATGCTTGATTTGAGGTTTAGAATTCAGCAAGCAGATGGAACTGCTATTGACGATGCACATAAAGTTGGACTGAACAATTTACCATTGACTACATTACTTCGTGATGTTTCTCTAACGATTGGAGAGCAGCAAGTGGAAGGTGGTCAAAGCGATTATCCCTATAAATCATATTTCAATCATGTATCACAGTTTCATCCAGCAGCACAAAAAAGTCATATGGAAGCCATGGGATGGTACAGAGATGAAGCAGGAAAATTTGATGTTGAAACAAACAGTGGCTTTGTAAAGCGATCTGCTATGATTAAAGATAGTAGAGTATGTCAGCTATATGGTCCGCTGAATTTAGACTTCTTTAGACAGTCAAAGTTTTTACTGTGTAATACCAGCATGCGACTCAAGCTGACATTGAATAAGCCTGAATTTGCGCTGAATGCATTTGCTAAAGTTGACAATTTTAGAATTCATGTGGAAGATATTGCACTTTACATTCGTCGAGTAGTACCGAATCCAAGTGTCATTAGAGGGCATGCTGAAGGCCTTAACCGCCAAAATGCCATTTACCCCATTCAGCATACAAAGCTTCTCACCTTTACAATTCCGAAAGATCAAAAGAGTTTCATGAAAGATGGCCTCTTTCCATCGGAAGCACCGAAGCTCCTCATGGTGGCAATGGTTGAAAATGATGCATTTAATGGTAATATAAAGAAGAATCCTTTCAATTTTAAACACAATCAGTTAAGTGAAATTGCTTTACGTGTAAATGGTGTGAGTCATCCTGGTCCACCCTACAAACCAGATTTTGCTTCAGATCAATTTATGCGCAGTTATGTTGATTTTATGGATGTTTTTGGCTTTTACAATACGGATGACACCAACGGACTGACTATGAAAGAGTTTAAGAGTGGATATACTATTTATGCATTTGATTTGACTGCTGACAGCGATATTAGTGCACCCTATCGTCAAGCGAACGTGCCTCATAATATTCGTTTGGATTTAACGTTCAAAAGAACACTACCTGAGACGATCAATGTATTAATTTATGCAGTCTTCGATTCAAATATTGAAATTACAAAGTATCGTGACGTGATTCTTCAGTATAATCGTTAATGAGTTGGTTGACTGCTGACGATATTAAGACTAAAGTGCAGCGTAATGCAGACGAAGCGACGTTGAAAGCTTTCGATAATGTCTATTCACTCGATACCTTACCACCTGCAGTAAATCACTATCCCATCTTTATTGTGCTAAACACTCATTCACAGAATTTAGGCGGTGAGCATTGGAAAGCGATCTTTATTGGAGAAGACCGACGTGGTGAACTATTTGACTCTCTTGCTCAACCTCCAAATATACCAACACAGCAGTGGTTGAGAAAACATACGCGTCAATATCAGCGAAATGAACGCATACTACAACATCCACTTTCATCAACGTGTGGTGCTTTTGTACTGTACTTCATCTTAAAACGTTTACATGTATCTCGATTTGCATCTATTATTCAAAACTTTTCATGTAATCCATCCTCTAATGAAAAAATGATTTGTAAGTTCTATCATGATTTGAAATAAAAACATCATGTTGGAAAAAATTGTTTTTTATTTTACAATCCGCTGGGTACGTACATACTCAATGAGATAGTCTAGGATCATATTTGCTTGTTCATGAGATTTTAGTCCAGTAATGATCACTTTACTATTATGAAAGATTGCCACATGCACAGGCAACCAACAACTAATGAGAGCGGCAGGAAAAAGTTCGGGTTCATAACACAAACTGTAACTGCTGGTACGAATCTTCAAAAATGATAGACTGTCACTCAATTGAGTAGAGATCACCATATTGTCCACAGTCAGATTCGACATCACACACCTCTCCCTCTTCCATATCCGACGTAGTAGTCTTTGTAGCTCTAAGCGCATTGACTGCGCCGATGAATGAGAAAGGGCGCCGAGAATCTGTACAGTCCCATTTGGGAAGAGTTGAAGATTCCGTGAATTGTTCATCTTCACCACTAACATTTGAGGACGGCCCGGGTAATACTTGCTGTTTGGAAGCTGTTGGCGTAATGTTGTGAGATCGATTTTGGTGTAGAGTCTGAAGCGACGGAGAATGTTGACGATGGTGTAGCGATGGCGCTTCATGATGAAAGAATGAGTAAATTGAGCGATGTACCTTCCTTTTATACTTTTCCCAACTACCTTGATGAAATGTGAAGTTAGTATGAAGTTGGGAATGATAGAGTTGAATTCGCCGATTGTTGACGCGCAGCCAGATGCGATTTCCAATACGTGAATGTCTTTTCATATAGAAGTATTTCAAGTCCTTCATGATATGATGTAGAGATTGAAAATGACGATAAGATAAAGCAAACTCTCTTCTCACATTTCCAGTTGAATCTTTGAAATAGACGTTTCGATCATGATCCGTTTCAATACGTTGTAGGGAATCTAATTTCCAACTCATGGTGCGTGGTAATCATATCTGATTAAGATTTGCATAGTAGGGCGATGAACTCACGACGAATAAATGTCATGATGGAGCGATGTATGTATCTTCTATACTTCTCCCAATTGTATTTGCGAAATGAGAAACAGTTTGCGGAATGAGAATGGTAGATTTGAATTTCATTTCTGTAATGTTGAAGCCAAACTTGATCACCCAAGGAGATGAATCTTAATGTTTCAAATATTCCAAATCCCTCATGATATCATTGAGGTTGACAAATTGTCGCCATGTTAATGTAATTCCTCTTGATGTATGACCATGAGAATTTTTGAAATGTACGTTTCCATCACGATCAACTCTGATATATTGTAGAGAGTCCAAAATCCAAGTCTTCATGATGTTATGCAAAGTTGCAGATTAGCAATATAAAAATGTCGTTTTATCATATTTTGCTTAGCAATGCGGCTACAAAGAGATTTACTAGTAATCGAGCCGCACTCTTTTCTACTCCCATTGATCATGCACAACAGCTAAATGGGAATTGGGAAGTGGGTGTCACTCAACTTGTTAATAGCAACTGTGTCTATACTTTTGATCATGAGGTGATGACTATTAATATGAGGCGTACAGCTGCTTATCAATGTGAAAAGGGGTGCCGAGTATACATTCCACAGTGGTCAAAGAAAGATCTCTTATCATGTAAAAAGTTTATATATGATTTCTTGAATAAAGCGTGTAAACATATTGTCCAATTTACTCCGCACAATGATGATTATAATTATGTACATCATGTAGTTGAGAAAGATTGGATTGTTGGTTTAAGTCCAAGTTTAAGAAATGATTTAGGCTACCTCGCTAGCGCCTTAACAAGCTATGATAATTTTAACGTTAATTACCACATAAGTGGTCATAAACAGTTAATATATCGAGAGGAAGCTTATTATGTAGATCTTATTCCAAGAAATGAGAAGACGTTGGTGAAGAAGATTGTGATTAAGCCAAGAAAGACAAACATGACTCCTGAAACATTATTGAAGAAATTTAATTATCTCCTTCGAGTTGATGGTAAACAAGTGGCAACATTGACTTATATCAAATCATCTAATCATATTGCAATAAGCAAATTAAATGATGATGATCTAGTATTAGTTTGTTCAAAAGATTTTCATCAGTTCTTACGACATCGTTCTGCAGCTGTTCATGGAAAATCTGATATGCAACATTTACCATGTGAAAGGCCAAATCAATTTGATACAGAATGGGCCGTATCTTTATACAGAAAGTGTGTAGAGCCTTTTGGTGGTTTCTTACATGAAACAAGAGTGTTGATGCCTCGCATTATTACTTCGGTTAAATTGGTTGTAGATTATTTAAATGAAGTGATTAATGAGCAACATATTTCATTTTCTGAAAAAGAAGGTACTTTGTCTCTCACTATAAATGGAAAAGGTATTGAACTAATTATGGATAAAACTCTAATGGACATTTTGGGTTTTGATCAAAATATCTTTAAAAGTGGTACTGTAACCAAAGCTAGCGCAGACATGTCGCTATCGCGTCGTATTAACTATTTTCAGATATATTCCAATATTGGTGAAGATGTACGTGTGGGAGATGTTGAAGCTCCATTGCTAGCAATGATACCATACCAGCCAAAAAGCTGCAGTATTTTATCTGAGCATACTTTCAAGAAAGTGCATTATACAAAGCTGAAATCAAACTACATCCCACAAATTGATATTGCCATTTATGATGATGCTGGTGCGTTGATTCCTTTTCATAAAGATGCTGTGACAAGTATTACACTCCATTTCCGAATGAAGAGTTAATGCAAAAGTATGCTATTATATTTTTCCAATGTGAATAATATGGAAAGTGAAAATAAGGACTCGTTTCTAATCTACTTGCCCAGTAATGCTTCTATGAATAAATTTCCCAAAAATAAACCATCAGACTATCGAGTAGAATTAAATCGGCCACTGCATTTAGAAGGTGAATGGGAGGTTGGCGTTTCTAGTATTTGCTATGATAGCAATATTCAGAATGTGAATGATTTGGAAGAAATGATATTGACTCCTCGCACCCATGATGGAATAACGATGAATAATGCATTCCACTTCCCATACAATTTAACATCAGATGGAAAATGGAACTATGAATGGATTCAGATAAAATCAGATTCTTATGAGCCATTTGGGAATGAGAAAATTATTAAGGCATTCAACAGTGGTAATACTTCCATCATGAAGAATAAAAATCAGAAAGCTTATGAGTTTACTATCTATCATTGGAGTGGGAGACAGTTCCTCCGCTTTCATTCTTTTACTAAAGGTCTTACGCTGAGGTTGGATAGTGAATTCTATCCGCATCTTGGTTTTGGTCATGGACTACATCTAACGTCAATTGCTACTGCAAATGTTAGAAAAGTTTATTCAAATCGAATCAACAAATTTCATTATAGATTTAAAATATTTGATGAAGATGTTGTAGAATGCGAAGAACGCATCATTTTGAAAAAGCGTGGTGTTCAACCTTTATCACTTATTGAGTTAGTAAAACGATGGAATGAGACTGTGGGTAAGAAGTATGGAGAAAAAATTATGGCGGACAAAAATAAGTTGGTTATTCAGAAATATAATGACAAACTTACAGTTTATTTCTCTCCAACCTTGCGTCATTTTGTAAGACATCCAACACCTATTATTGGAAGCGGTCTGGTGTATGCTTCTCATGAATATCACACTAAAGCTGATTCAGTTAATGATGAATGGTGGGTGGACATCTATGGCGATCGCATCAAGAAAATTTACCAGTCTTATGAAGAATCTAAAGTTGCTATCAATATAATGCCGCGTCTATATCATACAGTTGAAAGCTTCATTCATGTAGTAAATCCTTATATACAACAGAAGTTGAAGCATGTGATGAAAAGTAAATATGATGTAAAGACACACCACATTTCGTTTTCAATTGAAAATCAACGCGTTGTTCTGAAACTGGGTGATGACATTCAATGTCAATTGAGTAAAAATTTGAAAAAACTCTTTGGTTTTTCAATGCTACAAACAGTGTTTGCTGCTGCGCATACGATTGGTATAGAAACACCAATGACACTTGATAAACATGAACAGCACCTTTACATTCAAAGTGATTTGATTCTACCTATTTCTGTTGGTGAGAAAAAAGAATACATTTTACGTGATTTCATTCATGATAAAGACGCTTCATATGGAATAGTCGAGAAGATGTTTGAATCTATTTTCTATCATCCCGTCGTCAAACAAACTATACCCTCTATTGCTATCAAAATTACCAATGGTTTACAAGAGTGCATCCATGTGAAAGATACTAAATCCCTCATAACGTTAGTGTTTCGGAAAACAAAGTGAAGTCATTGTGATATGTTTATTGAAATATGTACATGAATGTGAAGCAATAGACTTTATACAACATCCACTGAAAATATATACATGAGCGCACTTCAATAAACATTGTTATATACAAAAAGTCTTTTTACTTCGTGAAGGGTGGAAATATACAGGGATAGGAAAAATGTCTTTCAGTGGAAAAGTCATCACATGGGGAATGTACAGATGTGGACACATATTCACAAGGAAAAAACAATCTCATGCGATACATAAAACAACAATGTTTAACTACAGAAATCAACATCAAAATACTAAGTTAAGGATGATTATGCTAAGACGTCTCCTGAATGTGGTAGTGTGAGTTTAATTCTTTTGGGTGGTGGTATGTTTGTGTCAGGATGTCCATGTGGAAGAGATATGTTGTGTTCTAACCAGCACCTCTTATCCTCCCATGCTGAAAGCGCCCGTTTCCTAAAAGTATGAGTTTTGATCTCATGCGACTTAGATTTTAAGATTGTCATATTGACAAACGTTATATTTTTATTTCTATAGGCTTTCCTGAAATTCTTATGTTTCATATTTTGCACAATGGATTTTGATATGCCTTTAGCGCGCTTAATGCTATCATCACTATCCTTTAATTTCATAGAATACATTTTTGGACGGAGGAGAATCATTTCATCTATTTCCTTCCCTGCTGTCTCATCCTTAAAGCAGCCAAGTTTTGCCTTATTTTTGATGGAGTAGAGTGGATGATCAGCAGGATAATTTGATGTATCAAAATATCTTTCCAAAGATTTTCCTACTTCATTGAAATTTAAATCTTTTTGAGTGGTAATACCTAAGAAGAAACTATCTGTATCACCACCCAACAAACGAACCTCTTTTACGAGAGGACATGGTTTTAGTATTTTATAAAAGAGTTGGTACATTTCAGGCTTAGAATAATCTAGTACAGCTTGACCAATATAGATGGGTTTGCACAACTCAACTTCAGATTTTATCATTTTAACACCTATAAGGTCCTCATCGATAATGTCTCTATCGATGAATAGAGGTGATGAGGTCAATTTGTGATACTTTTGATCATCATTAACTAGTTTGTAGTTTACGCGCTTTCTAACATCCTCCATCGTCTTACCAAATAGACTGTTGTTCTTATATTTATAAAAATCTTTTTCAAAGTTATTTTGGGCTAGTGCACGTTTCTGGCTGTTGCTATCAATATATGGCTTGAGGAAGGCTTTCTGTCTAAATTTAATAATGCGGTGAACTCTTTTTAAAATCATACCCATTTCTAAATAAAATTTTAAGATGCTAAAGTGGACTAGATAGTTTTCTTTATCATACTGGGTGAGTAAAAGTTTGCGACAAGGCTTATAGTCGGGTTGTCCACATGATTCTAAATCTTTATGAAATTGTTTCATAAAGTCGGAAAACATATCTTTACTCACTTCACCTGATTCGGGTGCGAGTGGAAAATCTACGGTTTTATGTTTAATATTATTTGGATAGATTAGATCTATCTCAAAATAATATCCCCAATCACCTTCATCTGGAATTGCTAGTATGTTAGAAGGGTTGGAGAAATGTTGAATATCACTATCATCTAACCAGCTAAACTCAGAGTGAGGTAGCGGTTTGGATAATGAACTACCATACAAATTATTTTGGTCATAATACTTCAGATGAGTCTGGTCATTGCCTACTGTTTCAGATTTTAACCTATGTTTATTTACAAATGTGAGACCACCGCGAATTCCTCGCTCAAATAAATTATACATCTCTGGATCTTGTAAGAGATGAATGGTCTCACCAGTCATTTTAAAAGCAGACTTAAATGACATGGCTGGCAGACTGACAAAGTGGACGGGATCTAACTTATCTTCTTCTAATGCCACTCGTCGAAACTCCTGAAATACATCAGCCAGCAAAAATACATCTAACTTAAGGTAGGCAATCATATATTCGCCAAATGTATGGCAGTCAAATTTTATCCATGCATCTTGTGCATGATCATAATCTTCGGTCTTACATTCTGCGCCGGTCAAATCATTTTTAAATTTATCTATGGGCGGAAGAGAAGTCTCGCCGAGTTTACTAATCGCATCAAAATATGCATATGGAAAGACTCCTTTCCGTGTGATGACTTCATCGGTTAGATTTGGGTATTGTTTCTTAAGATTTTGTGTAAGTGGAAGAGACTTTAGATTTTGCACGAGAGAGGCCAGTGATGCAGTCATAAATTGGTAGGAATCTAAAAATTTTATATCAAAATAGACCGTCTTATTTTCTTTAGTTTTATCGACAGGCACTTTTGCTGTCATGGCCATAAACTTCTCTCTCGTTTGCGCTATTACATCAAGCTTCCACTCTTTCATTTGACCTAAACCTCCTTTTATTATCATATGGCTGTCGTAGCCCTTGAAATTATGGAAAATGACGGGTAATGTACGCCGTTTCATCCTAAGTGAAAAATTGCATTTTGAACAGAGTGCGTTTCTAAATTTAGCAGTGATGTGATCATGGTCGCGCACTTTCTTAATCTTATCATCGTCAAATGTTTTCCTACATTTGGGGCAAATGTTGCAACTATCAAATTTTGCTTGATCATCTGCTGTCATATGCAATGATCTGCGATAGAGTTCACCATCATGTTTTTGTTGAAATTTTACAGCCTGTTCGAGGAATTGTAGGAATTGGTAAATACAATCCTCACCTTGCCAGACGCGCATTTTATTTTGCCTACCCCTAAAGTGATCATGCCATACTTCATAGCAGGAAATGGCTGCTGGTCGATGGATGTTATCATCGATATAACATTCGATGTCAGCATAGATGACACGAAGAGGACTTAATTCATCACCATTCTCTCTATATGAAAACTCCTTATCTTTGGGCATGCGCTCCATTTGCAGTTTACCTCGCTTACACCATTCGTAATGAGTTTCAAATTTAGTTTTCCTCCTAAAGTGGCGAATACATCTGTCGCAGTAATATAACTCTCTACTAGAGTTTTCTAAGTGGTGGTATAAGCGAGAGATTTTGGAAATACCGCAGTAGTGCCATTCCTCACTATCATCCTGTTTTACTAATAACAGGTTTACTGTACGTTCATAACAACTCGAACGCGAGTTGTAGCGCACACCCTTCAATCCTTTTTCCCAAACATGGAGAACTATTTTGATGTTGTTCAATTTTTCAAATTTTTCTATATCTTTAATTTTCATATCGTCACTATTACAGTCATCGAAGTTTAATTCATTCTCCCACTGTTTATACTTACTCTTGCGGTATCGACTATTCTGCACATCATTATAGTGGAGAATGGAGAGGACGGCATACTTAAAACATTGCGATTCGCAATCTACAGAAATGACTGCTGCTTTATTTCTTAAATTTTTCGGAAGTTTAAAGGAGCCTCGACCACTATGATTTCCTAATAAACTGATTTTAATCATGGCGGTCTCAATACCATCAAAAACGAGTCCACTATCACGCTCGTTAAATTTATCTATATTTAATTTTAACCCTTGGATATGAAAATTTATCCAAGACTCACAGTCTACAACTTCGGTTGCAGGAGAGGAGGGTATGTGAAACTCCAACCTCTCTATTATTTGTCCAGTATGGTGGTCGATTTTTACATATTTTATTTTAAGATAGATGAGCGCCTTCATCCTAAAATTGTCTAAATTGTTGAAGAGCGCTTCTATCAATGATGAATTTTGATGAAACCATTCCTCAAAGTTAGCAATGGTTTCTGAGGAGTCCATCTGGTAGTTCCTCACTAAATTATTTATGGACACTTCAGTGAGTCGGATAGAGGAGGTACCGTTGGTGTAGGTATCGTTCGCGTGTGTATGTTGAAGTCTGTGCGAAGATAGTTCAAAACGTGTCTCGAAAGACTGAGCGCACAAGTCGCAAGAAAAGGAGACATCGTTAACAGAATCATCCCTACCTTCGGAGATTGATGCCGGCTTAGGTCGACAAACACCTCGCTTGATGTGTCGGGTGAGATCACGCTTCCTCGTGAAGATGTGTCCACAGTCAGCACATTGCCGATCGTCGCATTCCCGCGACAATGTTGATATGGACTCGCACGAGATGGAACTGGTATCACCTGAAAGAGAAATCATTCTTTCATCTCTGTTCAAGTGTCAGTATATTGTTACAACCTACCTTGACTCAACAACTCTAAACTTTCCTCGAGAAGGGAGGGTGTTGGTGATGAAGTTGATGCCTGAAATTGAGGAAGATGCTATTAGCCACACGTTTGAGGGAGATGAGAGAGGAAATTTTCAACTTACCATTTGAACGAAATTATGTTTAAGCTTGATACTTGAACAAGATAGAGACTTCACTCAAATTTGGAATTCACTAAAGAGCAGTTCACTTGTACGCCTCAAATACAGAATTCGCTAGACAACAGTTCACTTATGCGTCTCAAAGACAGAGTGAAATGATACGGATGTCACTTTGCTTATATACTTTCATTCTCTTCATTCATTGGATGTTCATTCTGATTGGTTGCTTGTTGATACTTAAGAATTAGAAAACATTTCAAAGTCATTATTCACAGTCAACATGACAAGCCCTCCGACAACATCAAACACAAAATTCTCTTCTCCATGCTCAACACCAAAGGCGC
This sequence comes from Prostheceraeus crozeri, assembly GCA_907163375.1. NCBI lineage: Eukaryota > Metazoa > Platyhelminthes > Polycladida > Euryleptidae > Prostheceraeus > Prostheceraeus crozeri. The sequence continues at coordinate 143,769 of CAJQUW010011298.1, read as the reverse complement.
TCGTTACACCAAACGCTCCAAGAAAGGCGAAGGTGGAGAAGGTGTACCAACTGGACAATATCAGGAAGTTATCATTACCAGCGGATGAGGAAGAGGAGAGTGTATGTGAGAAGGAGTGTCCCGACTTAACAGGCGTGAGGTGGAAGTATCTCCAGTACGATACTGACGATGTGATGGAGATCACCAGCACGAAATTCCTCCACCAATTATGGGAGTGGTACACCCTAACTCCCAGCCACGAACTATGGCAGAGTGGGAGTATATTGATAAAGTGAGGCTCGCAGTGGAAGAACGATTAAAGCAACTGAACTGTTTTTGTTATCTATGTGAAGCCAGACTCTGGGACGATATTGACGATGAAGACCTTTTGAAATACATGCCATAATAAATTTTTATTTCGTATTATCTTTGCTTTCATACTGACGTACTTGAATGGGGCTTCAGTGGATGATTTAACCATGTATACATTTTCATTTGGAAATAGTAGCACGCTTAGTCTAACTTGTAAATCTTAAAACATTTCATATGGACGATGATGATAGATGAAATAGTGTCAAATAAAATTAAGATAGCTTACACTTCTGATACAGGGATAGCAATCGACTGCGATCCATGTGTAAAGAGCTTGTTAGACTACGGATGGGGTTAAGTGGATGATTTAACCATGTATACATTTTCATTTGGAAATAGTAGCACGCTTAGTCTAACTTGTAAATCTTAAAACATTTCATATGGACGATGATGATAGATGAAATAGTGTCAAATAAAATTAAGATAGCTTACACTTCTGATACAGGGATAGCAATCGACTGCGATCCATGTGTAAAGAGCTTGTTAGACTACGGATGGGGTTAAGTGGATGATTTAACCATGTATACATTTTCATTTGGAAATAGTAGCACGCTTAGTCTAACTTGTAAATCTTAAAACATTTCATATGGACGATGATGATAGATGAAATAGTGTCAAATAAAATTAAGATAGCTTACACTTCTGATACAGGGATAGCAATCGACTGCGATCCATGTGTAAAGAGCTTGTTAGACTACGGAAGAGAGAAGTGTGTTATGTTGCGTGTGGCGCGTGAGTGTCCTCCCATTTCATTCCATTCATTATTTTTCTTCCCCTCTGCATTCCATATCCGAGGATATGTGGCGGGCTTGGGACCGCTTTAGCTGCATTAGAAGGTTGGCCCTTAAAAGAGCCCATGGGTCGTTCTCCGTCCACCGACACTCCTCTCACTTCTGCAAAAACTCTGAAAGAAAAAGAATAGGAGATTAGATGAGCTACAAAAATGATCATGTTGAGGAAGCTTACTGGGAACTTTCTTCCGAACTTTTCGGACGACGAAGTCTTCAAGCTGGCCGGTAACGTCCATACTCATGTGGAGACATCGGACTCCGTCGCCCTCATAACACTGCTGTGTCACGTTGGGATCATCCGTGATGGTTGGGGCGTCGCATACATTGTTCTCAAAGAGGGGAAGATGGACTTCATACACTCTCCTTTTTCGACACTTCAAACGCTCATGCAGTCGCTCCACTTCACCCGTCAACCTCTTATTAATAACCTTCACCTCCTCCGTCTCCTTCACCACGCTTCGCATCCGCTCTATCTCTTCATCCTTCCTCGACACACTCGCCTGCAAACTCTCCACCAAACCTGCCTTCCTCATCAACTCGCTCCTTTCCGCCATCCATTCCTTCTCCTTCTTTTTCAAGCTCTCCAACTCTTCCCTTGTTGCCCTATACCCCTCAACCTTCACCTTCAGCTCTTCATTCTCCTTCAAAACTTTTCTATTATTACTTTCCAAAGCCATCACACGATCCCTCATTCTCACAAATACCTCCGTGTCATACGCCTCTTGCTGCCGTGGCGATGACGCTGCCATCGGCTTAGCCACTTCCTCCCCCTCCCACTCTTCCTTCAAATCCGCTATGTCCCCAAACAAATCTTCCATCACCGCATCCAAATCAACATCATCCTTCTTCTTCATATTCGCTCTCAACTCAACTTCCTCATTCGAACTCCCATCACTCGAACTCCCCTCACTCGCATTCCTCACCACTTTCTCCCCAATCACGTCCTGTATCGTTGCCACCGCCTTTGTCACCTCTTCCCTCTCCAACAACTCTCCCTCAAACCATGCCTTGAACCCCTTCTCTCCGATGTTCCCACTCTCACACTGCAAATGCACCTTCATAAATTCCTTCTCATCCCCCATCACACATTTCCGACAAGACACACACAACCTCAACATCACTTTCCTCTCATGGCCCATCGTCCCCTCTTTTTCTTTTAAATGTTTCTTGAGTTCGCTACCTCTAGCAATCTTGCCACAACTGCACTTGCCCACTAGCATCTTGGCGTTACTCGCTTTCGTCATGATAATTCTGTAAAGATAGAGTAAAATTTGATAGCAAGTGTTTATAGGATACTACTTGCTGATATGCATTGAAAGACTAAGTCACCAAACATTTGATAGCAAGTCAGCAACCGTTTGGGTGTTAAGCTCTTGAATCCGTTACAGGCATTACTCAGAGGGGATCTTATCCCAGCTCCAAGGCCTCGACCCACAAATCCAACCTCGATCGGACAGAGCGTGCGTCATATCACTGTGTTGGTATCCGGGCCCCAGTTTTGACATGAAAACCGGTGGAGTTATTTACAAGAGGAAACGACCCAAGTCACAGAGACTCATAAACGACTGCTTTTTATTCAAAAACTTTAATTATTATCATTAAATGTGAATTTAAATTTTTCAGTATTTTATTACTACTCATAAAACGTTTATAAGTAGTCTGTCACCTTCAGCCTAGCAAACGCTGTCGAATGTTTTTTGAATCAAGTCTAAAGGACTTGTAGAAGCAAAGTTATAGCCGTTTGAAGATTTCGGCCTACTATCATCAAATGGTCAGTCATGCTATACTGACTAACCTATAAGTCTGACACCTTAGCTGATATCAGCAATGTAAAGTCAGAAGTCCGATATCGGACCTCAAGAGAAACGACTTACCTGTAGTCAGTTTCTCAACTTAGTGAAATTCCTCTCCCGATCCCGTTCTTATATACCCTGTGAATATGCAATCGATAAGAGGGGGGGGGGGACGTCAGTGAAATTTCAAAATTTGATGAAAAATGTTTTGGTGACGGTCCCAGGTCGAAATTCCACACTTTGGAAAATTTTCAAATTTTTACCCATACAAAGCCACTCTGACACTTAGGATTTTTTCAGGTGAGCGAGCTCCGACCTAAAATCTTGTAACCGCTCTAACTTTTGAACGAAGACAGATAGGAACAAGCCGATTGTTTCACTGAATTTGTCTCACTCTTAGCTTTCAAACGAGCTATCGCACGACAAAATCCGTCCACTGGAAGCCAAAATCGAAGCAAGCTGTCCAGAGGGGGGGGACGTCAGTGAAATTTCAAAATTTGATGAAAAATGTTTTGGTGACGGTCCCAGGTCGAAATTCCACACTTTGGAAAATTTTCAAATTTTTACCCATACAAAGCCACTCTGACACTTAGGATTTTTTCAGGTGAGCGAGCTCCGACCTAAAATCTTGTAACCGCTCTAACTTTTGAACGAAGACAGATAGGAACAAGCCGATTCTTTCACTGAATTTGTCTCACTCTTAGCTTTCAAACGAGCTATCGCACGACAAAATCCGTCCACTGGAAGCCAAAATCGAAGCAAGCTGTCCAGAGGGGGGGGGACGTCAGTGAAATTTCAAAATTTGATGAAAAATGTTTTGGTGACGGTCCCAGGTCGAAATTCAACACTTTGGAAAATTTTCAAATTTTTACCCATACAAAGCCACTCTGACACTTAGGATTTTTTCAGGTGAGCGAGCTCCGACCTAAAATCTTGTAACCGCTCTAACTTTTGAACGAAGACAGATAGGAACAAGCCGATTGTTTCACTGAATTTGTCTCACTCTTAGCTTTCAAACGAGCTATCGCACGACAAAATCCGTCCACTGGAAGCCAAAATCGAAGCAAGCTGTCCAGAGGGGGGGGGGACGTCAGTGAAATTTCAAAATTTGATGAAAAATGTTTTGGTGACGGTCCCAGGTCGAAATTCCACACTTTGGAAAATTTTCAAATTTTTACCCATACAAAGCCACTCTGACACTTAGGATTTTTTCAGGTGAGCGAGCTCCGACCTAAAATCTTGTAACCGCTCTAACTTTTGAACGAAGACAGATAGGAACAAGCCGATTGTTTCACTGAATTTGTCTCACTCTTAGCTTTCAAACGAGCTATCGCACGACAAAATCCGTCCACTGGAAGCCAAAATCGAAGCAAGCTGTCCAGAGGGGGGGGGACGTCAGTGAAATTTCAAAATTTGATGAAAAATGTTTTGGTGACGGTCCCAGGTCGAAATTCAACACTTTGGAAAATTTTCAAATTTTTACCCATACAAAGCCACTCTGACACTTAGGATTTTTTCAGGTGAGCGAGCTCCGACCTAAAATCTTGTAACCGCTCTAACTTTTGAACGAAGACAGATAGGAACAAGCCGATTGTTTCACTGAATTTGTCTCACTCTTAGCTTTCAAACGAGCTATCGCACGACAAAATCCGTCCACTGGAAGCCAAAATCGAAGCAAGCTGTCCAGAGGGGGGGGGGACGTCAGTGAAATTTCAAAATTTGATGAAAAATGTTTTGGTGACGGTCCCAGGTCAAAATTCCACACTTTGGAAAATTTTCAAATTTTTACCCATACAAAGCCACTCTGACACTTAGGATTTTTTCAGGTGAGCGAGCTCCGACCTAAAATCTTGTAACCGCTCTAACTTTTGAACGAAGACAGATAGGAACAAGCCGATTCTTTCACTGAATTTGTCTCACTCTTAGCTTTCAAACGAGCTATCGCACGACAAAATCCGTCCACTGGAAGCCAAAATCGAAGCAAGCTGTCCAGAGGGGGGGGACGTCAGTGAAATTTCAAAATTTGATGAAAAATGTTTTGGTGACGGTCCCAGGTCGAAATTCAACACTTTGGAAAATTTTCAAATTTTTACCCATACAAAGCCACTCTGACACTTAGGATTTTTTCAGGTGAGCGAGCTCCGACCTAAAATCTTGTAACCGCTCTAACTTTTGAACGAAGACAGATAGGAACAAGCCGATTGTTTCACTGAATTTGTCTCACTCTTAGCTTTCAAACGAGCTATCGCACGACAAAATCCGTCCACTGGAAGCCAAAATCGAAGCAAGCTGTCCAGAGGGGGGGGGGACGTCAGTGAAATTTCAAAATTTGATGAAAAATGTTTTGGTGACGGTCCCAGGTCGAAATTCCACACTTTGGAAAATTTTCAAATTTTTACCCATACAAAGCCACTCTGACACTTAGGATTTTTTCAGGTGAGCGAGCTCCGACCTAAAATCTTGTAACCGCTCTAATTTTTGAACGAAGACAGATAGGAACAAGCCGATTGTTTCACTGAATTTGTCTCACTCTTAGCTTTCAAACGAGCTATCGCACGACAAAATCCGTCCACTGGAAGCCAAAATCGAAGCAAGCTGTCCAGAGGGGGGGGGGACGTCAGTGAAATTTCAAAATTTGATGAAAAATGTTTTGGTGACGGTCCCAGGTCGAAATTCAACACTTTGGAAAATTTTCAAATTTTTACCCATACAAAGCCACTCTGACACTTAGGATTTTTTCAGGTGAGCGAGCTCCGACCTAAAATCTTGTAACCGCTCTAACTTTTGAACGAAGACAGATAGGAACAAGCCGATTGTTTCACTGAATTTGTCTCACTCTTAGCTTTCAAACGAGCTATCGCACGACAAAATCCGTCCACTGGAAGCCAAAATCGAAGCAAGCTGTCCAGAGGGGGGGGGGACGTCAGTGAAATTTCAAAATTTGATGAAAAATGTTTTGGTGACGGTCCCAGGTCGAAATTCCACACTTTGGAAAATTTTCAAATTTTTACCCATACAAAGCCACTCTGACACTTAGGATTTTTTCAGGTGAGCGAGCTCCGACCTAAAATCTTGTAACCGCTCTAACTTTTGAACGAAGACAGATAGGAACAAGCCGGTTCTTTCACTGAATTTGTCTCACTCTTAGCTTTCAAACGAGCTATCGCACGACAAAATCCGTCCACTGGAAGCCAAAATCGAAGCAAGCTGTCCAGAGGGGGGGGGGACGTCAGCCGAAAATTTTTTCTCTCCGATTTCGCTGGAAACATCCTTCCTAACCCAAAATTTCACGTAGATTCCGAATCTGGCCTCCGTTTTCTCATCCGATGCTTCGTTTGGGCGCTACACACCAAAACGTCCCAAATTCTAACTCTGTCGTTTTTTCGAAAAATGTTGAAAATTTTTTCTCGCCGATTGCCTTGAAACTCACTATACAGATAAAGAATTTCACGCTGATTCCAAATCTGAAATCCGTTTTCCAATCCGATGCTTCGTTTTGAAGCTAGAGCCCAAAACGTCCCAAATTCTAACTCTGTCGTTTTTCACCAATGTCCCAAAATCTTAAATGGCGTCTCACATCTAAACGAAGACAGATAGGAACAAGCCGATTCTTTCACTGAATTTGTCTCACTCTTAGCTTTCAAACGAGCTATCGCACGACAAAATCCGTCCACTGGAAGCCAAAATCGAAGCAAGCTGTCCAGAGGGGGGGGGACGTCAGCCGAAAATTTTTTCTCTCCGATTTCGCTGGAAACATCCTTCCTAACCCAAAATTTCACGTAGATTCCGAATCTGGCCTCCGTTTTCTCATCCGATGCTTCGTTTGGGCGCTACACACCAAAACGTCCCAAATTCTAACTCTGTTAAAATTTTGAAGAAAAATTTTTTCTCGCCAATTGCCTTGAAACTCACCCTACCGATGCAGAATTTTACGCTGAATCCGAATCTGGCAGCCATTTCACCATCCACGACAACCTAGACGGTCGCCCACGTCAACCTAGACGGTCGCCCACGTCAACCGAGGCGGTCGGCCACGTCAACCTAGGCGGTCGGTCACGTCAACCTAGGCGGTCGGTCACGTCAACCCATACGAGACCAACACATCCGAGTCTCACACTCTGTCGTTGCAGAGGGGGGGGGAGTCAGCGAACATGTTGTGAACCAACCTGGCCGGCACACCACGACAGACTCTGTCGTTCCAGAGGGGGGGGGACTCAGACCCGAAGCACCACGGCGGCCGACCACGACACTCTGCCGTTCCAGAGGGGGGGGGCGCCGGTCGAGTGTTTGTCACTTGCTTACTACTACCATGCATTTTCGATGATTATAAGATCAGGTAGGTTGAAGAAGGAGAACATGTGTCTGTGCAAAGTCACCCAAAATATTGAATTTACTCGAAATTGATTATTATTTGCGCAATAGCTTTATAGGCATCTGCGATATATGACTAGAATTTTTTGCCGATAGCATTATATTCTACATAAAAGCGATAAAGTAGAACAAAGGATTGTTTAAACAATCCGAGCGGCATGGCCAATAAATTACTTGAAATTGTTTTGAAGATAATAACATAAATAATCATTACGAAAAAATGAAAAGCCTTAATTATCATTTCTACTAAATCACAAACAAAATTTTTCAAAAATAGGAGCACCCGCATTCGGTCTTACAGACCTTGACAGGTATTCAATACTGATGGTCACGGCCAGAACTTAGTCTCGAAGATCAGTGGCAAGAAGATCAATCTCCCATTGAACGTTATGCAAATTCAAGTTTAAATTTCGACGAACTAGAAGATTAAAACCGTATTAAACGTAGACAGTCGGGCAATTCCATATAGTAACGGACGCTCATTTGCAGGACTTTTTAAGCTCTGTAGAGAGTTTAAAGCATCCTAGATCTTCGGGATTTCTCACACATGTTTGTATATATCAGCTATTCATCTCATAAAAAAATTAGATCGAAATTCGTACTTCAGCCAATATGAGAGCCCAAAACATGGGCGTAACGGACGCTCGTGGAGAAAATCTTATTTTGACTTTTCAATTTTCATCTGCAAAACTCTGCGAATTGAATAGGAGTTTCACTTTCAAGTGATATTTTCCTAAAACTAGAGACAGGAAAGTTCAAGAAAATGATATTCATTAAACATGCGTACCAGTTAATGTGGATCGCGAGGAGTGTGATTGTGAATAAAATTTCAATTTGACGAATTCATCACGCACAAAAATTGAGTCCAATCTCACCGTTGAAGTTCGTGGGTTCTCTCACAAGCTGTTTCTGCAGTGCGCGCGCTTGGTCAATCACACAAGCCAAAGAGAGACGAATATCTATGTCAATTTCTATTGCTTGCTACCATTCTAAATAATGGCTAGGATAGAGGAATTATCTCCACTCTAGACTAACCCACACGCAAACGGATCCATCTCTCTGTGTATAAAAGACTCGTAAAACTCGAGAACGCGACGATAAATCTATATAATCTTCGTTGTTCTCATATGCGTCAGATAGATACCGTCAATCTGTCTACGGTAGAAACTTGATTTCTTTGAAACTTGTCCATAAATAATGTTGCCTGTTGTGAGTAAAACAGTTAAACTTATCAAACAGCTCTCTCTTCCTCTCTCAATAAAAACACTCATGCCTGCTTCAGTTGTCAGCCTAATAATATTTTTGAATTTTTTATACATGTGTGTAAGACTGGATACACATAAGCAGATGTGAATTGAATGGTTGAGTCGCTACAGCATAAAGATCTGACAAATTCAGCAAATCTGTTGAAAGCTCTGTATTTTCTATTGAATTTTGTCAATATCGCATTGCTGGAATGTAATGGTTGTCACCTATTTTCCAATCATCAAAGTAGAACTATTATATGTTTACCAATATTAAAAAAAGTAATTCGACGAGCCGTTATAACAGAATTGGAAGTGCAATCCATAGTCACTTAAGCAGAATAATTATTTCGCCGATGTCGCTTCTTTAGCTGCATTATTAACACAATTCAAAATTATGATGACACTAGATCAATTTCATATAAAATGACATTTCATAATCAAGACATCTCTCTTACATAGTTGTGAAAAGTAGAAATCTTTGTCGGCTGGAAATGGACAAAGGGTTTTTGATATTGATAATACAATCAATTCAGTGAATGGAAATCTTGTTTTGTGTCAATTAACTTTTCATTGCTTCAGTTTCTTTCTCTGCAGATTTGTCGTGTATAAATGCATCGCTGCTCTGTATTGCTGTCTTTCTTTGTTTTCCAAAAACTGAGTTATCATTTTCCTGTTGCAATTGTTGCACATGTTCCTTACTCCTTATCGGGCTCTTTCTTGAAGTTTCGATGATGCATGTCGAGTCACATTCTTGACACTTTAATTCATAAGTAAATCCATTTTGGTCACATGGACACTTACCTTCTGATGGGCGCACGTGGCAGGATCGATCATTACGTTTTGACCATTCAATGGACTTGATCACTGCAATTTTCCCTTTAATGGAGTGCCAGCTTTTTCAACAAGGTAACTTTATTTTGCTCTTGCAGATTCCACGTTCTATGACTTTTCTCAACTCGGACTTTGGTGATGATGGCACAAATTAGACAGAATCGAACCTTGATATCTTCATTCTTTCATGTTTTCTCCAATTTCTTGGTTCATGCATTGGCTGAATACCTAACTCGTCTTTCTTTACAATTTCACCATATGCTTTTAATACTTAGGGAATCGCTTCTACTCTTATTTTTTTGGATAACCGGAGAGCTGGATCCTTTTCAATATTTCAGAAACATGGGTTATTAAAAGGAGCATTTTTTAAAAAATATTTGACATGTGATTATTTCAAAGTTTGATCTAATAATACTCGTAATCATTAAGCAAACAACTTTTCAGTGGATAAGTATGTGCGCTCATTTCGAATTTGATAGTATAAAAATCATCCCTTCTTTTCAAGACACTTTTCAAGTTTCAAGATGGTGACTTTTCAAAATTCAAGTTATCGAACCACTCAGAACATTCTTTTACTTGAGGCTTAATACATAACCAATGGAGAAACCAATGGTAATTTTTTCTAAACCAAACGCTTCCGACGCACTGTGAGGTGTGACATAATTATATCTTCAATACTGATTTCCTCTAAGATATTTCATAACTTCATTTTATGCTAAGTTATGAAATTTACGTCAGGAAACTGATTAATAGACTTATTATATATATGGTCTATCTTTCTCAATCTAACAACATGAGCGTTGTGAAATGCTGATTATTGTAGAATGCATCAACATCTACTTAAACTTCAATAGGAAGCTACGATTATAATGGCAGCATGTTCAATTTGCAACGGCAAAATCAGGTTTTAACCACCACACTTCAGTTTGTCACGCACTATTGTGGCAAGACGTACGTCGCAATTACCTTACTGCAACACCTTTTTCATTAATATTTACATGTAGGTTTTTATTGAATTAGGGCGCAGCTCGTAGAAGTATGATAGCTCGGTGGTAATCGTGCCGACTCTCTATGCCAAGCGCCTTGAGTTCCACTCCTTGCACAGACGTAGCAACATCATTCTGTCGAACCGGCGGATGACCACATCTGGCTAATATGTCAAAGTACAAAGTACAAAGTACAAAGTACTAACGCAGCTTTTGCCATAATCCTGTTTAGACCAATCGCTGGGACGAGTACTTTAATTTAATTACTAAATCATAGGCATTCATCGATGTCTCGCAATAGTGTTTTTTTCTATGCAAATGGTCTATCAGTACCATATAAATCTATGTATCTATACAATCTATACATGTATCTATATAAACATAAAATGTACCATGAAAATATATTGTTTATATGAAGTTGACTAGAATTGAAATTGACTCAAGCTCGCAGCACATCCACGGGAACTCAGATGGGATATGAACCACCAATGAAAAGCTTAGAAGTGCAGATGTGACTGATTCTAGCCCAATGATACAGTCATTGACAAGTGTATCTAAGTGAAACTGCGTGAGATTTTTGTGCCACTATTGTGTATTGTATGATGCTCTACCTCCATTTTAGCGGCTTTATTGTTATCAATTTCTATGATCGGTGCGAACAGACCAGCACAGCTTGTGTCATATGAGTGCATCCAAGCAGCATCTTCGTTAACTTGAAAGCATGGGCCTTCTCTCTACCACTTTAGTGATGCCTCCCAAAATCAAGCTCATTATTAGTTGTGATGATAAATCATGCTTATTTTGGATATTACGTTGCTTTCACACGCACTCACCACAAGAGAATCCTAACGAGTGAAGCCCGCCGATGGCCAATACGCAGTTGCAACTTGTCAATTAAATTTTGATTGAATGCTTTGTCTATCACCATGGGCATTTGGTTCCAATATAGATTTTTTGCATTTCATTCGATCGTAAATTTACTGATCAAACTGATAAACTCAGCTCCGGTGACTTTCATCGTAGTTCCGATTAATTTCACAAGGCGCATGAAATATTTGTCTGAAATCCCATGTCTGTCGTAAAATTGAAAAATGTTGGATTGATACAATCGAATTTTCGTTTCAAATGGTATCTCATTGAATTGTGAGACTGTTGACTGTTTATTGCCGTAAACTCAATACTGACAACGTAGTTGCGTAATTCGATGAACGATCTGTCATTTGAATGTGGTATATACCATTTTTAACATAATTTATGCGAGTGTTTCTGTTCTGTGCTGGACGACTGATGATATCTTATTGGTTGCAGACAAGTGTCCGTTGACACTGAAGCAAAAGCAGTTACCACCTTCATTTTACTGACTGAGTCTTTTCAAAGGGTCCCTCGCAGCCGTGAGACCGGCAGCAGAATTGTTCTGCGACTATCATTTTCGTGGTTGTAAATATTTTTTCTCAAAAGATAGAATCTCAAAGATCTAACAACATAATGATCACTTGAAGATTTAGAGTTATTCCCTTTTTGACTTGATAATATTCATTAACCAATTACGCGTACATATATTACGAGTATCTTTCAAAAAGTACCGTGCGTTTTGTCAGTTACCAGATGGCGATGGAATAACAACACTTCTTGCGAAAATGTCCTTGATGCACAATGCTTATCCTCTCAGTGTGTTGGGAAAACATTTTTTCATCAATTTTCTCATTGTTGAATAAAATCAACAAAGTCATTTTAGACATGTTTTTCATTGGAATGAAGAAGCTTTGCATGTGTGATTTGAAATAATAATTGCACTCTGGAAGGAATCTTATTTGCTGTCAAACAGCTGATTCTCAGCAAAGCTATCAATGAAAACGCAAAACCGAACCCAAAAATTCAAGCAACCCCGTCAATTTTATTCAAGATGAAGTTCTGCTCAATCTGAAGTGCGTTTTTAGAAAGTAATGTATATTGGAGTTCATCAATTATGAATATGATGACAATTTCCTAATACCAAGAAATATCGCGAATTACAGATTATCTCTTGCTTCTCACAATTTTTAGCGTAGCATATTATTGAAACCACTTTAAAATACCTATACTACACTGTTATTCATAAAGTCCCAAATAAGTACTATAAAGAGAACTGACCTGAGTTCTAACTACGACTAAGAAATGGGTCCCAAAATCTAGTTCTCTTTGAGTGTGAAAATATCAGTACTCATTTTAGAATTGTTTGGGTACGAAAGCACAGTACGTAACTCGCACTCATTTTAGCGCTCATTTAGAGAGTTGCATGGGACAAGTACCTCCACTAAATCGAAAAATGCCATGCAGCATATCTAACCCGGTATACAACATGTGCACATCCATCTATAAACTGTTTTAGCAATTGAACAAAAATGCATTTGAACCAATTAACTATGCACAGGACTGAAAACGCAGTCGGTGAATTGAGTAAACGTTGGCAGGACTCAATGCACAGTTGGAGAAGATGGAAAAGGTTTTTCAGAACTCAAAGCACAGTTAGAGATGATGGAAGACGTTGACAGAACTCAAAGCACTGTCGGAGATGATGGAAAACGTTGGCAGGATTCAAAGTACATTCGGGGAATATGGTAACCACGCTGACAGTGGGATCAAAGCACATCGAGCAAGTCAACACAAGCAATGACAATGGAGACGGCGGAGTTAAGTGTGATTATTGATGTTATGGCGATGCAGTGACATCCTCCTTTTAGTGAGTCACTGCTATATTATTATTTCATCATAAGTACTTATAGTAGGCATTTTAGTACTTCTATGAATTTAAGTTCGGTGATTTTAGTGCTCTTTCATCAGTACTCAGATTGATAGTTAAGTAGGACTTTTTGATTTACTGTATATATCAAGGCTGGGCCGAGCTTGAGACTAATATTTTTTAACAGGAGTGGATCTTGGTCGGGTTGATCGTCGAAAGCTCATGTCGAGAGATGAAAGTCAATTAACTGAAGCAAATCACTTGGTTTTGAGACTATTGTGAGCCCCCAGTTAGATTCTTGTGCACATACAATCGAATCATACAAATTAAAAGCAGTCTTCATCATGATCTTCAAATAATGCGACAAAATAATGCCGTCTTTGAAGCGGAATTGTGTAATATGAATATCATTCCTGTTTTTACACAAATATGAACGGGACATAAAAGTATAGCCATCAACAACAAACTTAAAACGATATATCGATTCCGGTTTTCTAGTACAATTTAAAATGCATGCACGTCTAATGAAAGTTGCTTCATAGTCGAATATAGGCCTACTTATCGTTCGGTTATATACTCATCGAAGATTAAGCGAATCAGGTGCTGAACCTGGTGTTCAAAGAGGTGTCCTGGTGTTCATCACTCCTCATAACTCGTCGTCCGGTCATCTTTGATCAACGTCTATCAATAAGGCAAATAAACAAGTTGAAGATACTTGGCTTCACAATGAATGAGAAACTCAACTATCATGATCTTGTATCTACTTTAAGAATAAAGTGAGGACAAGGAATTCATGTTTTGAGAAGATTGAAGGGACTTATTCTAACTTCAATGTTACGTAAGGTTCATGTCATTATTATGCGATAATTTTTTTGAATATGTGTCTCCTGTTTTCGTTGTTTTGACTAAAAGAGAGAAACATGTGCTCCAGAGGATCGAGAATCGCGCTCATTGTGTTATACTTATACATAACATTGAGCATAGCTCTGACAGACAATGCGATTGCAGTGAGGACTCCTTAGATGAAAGAAGAAGCTTGCTTCCATGAAACTTTTAAGCATATTGAAGGAAATGTATCACATACATCACATCACGTGGTTCCACAAGGGTCATGTTTTACCAAAGGAGCTTTGTGTTCCTTTTTCAAGAACGTGTCTTTAGTCACGAGCCTTTTTCCTTTGTGTTACTATATTTATGAACAGATGACAAAGTCTTATACTTCATAGTTATTATCCTAATTTTAATAAGTGCAGCATTTTTTGAAATTACCCTGATATAGATTGACTTTCATTTATGGAAGTATATACATTTACTTCCTTTTTTTATCTTTTATTATCAAAAATTATGTTGCAGGCCGTTCTTAGTTTGCGATGAAAATCTAACTCATTTCATCAAGTTTGCAGAAGCTAATGCTTGACACTAAGAAAAATTGACCATGAATGTATATGCAAGTTCATGCAATGCGGTACAGGCTTCACATCGGTCACGGACCGAGTGCTCCTAAATAAGCGACCAGGGTTGTGGGTGAGTTATTCAGATAATAAGTACAAAGTCAACAGTTCTTGAAGATTCGGAAACCTTTGCAAGTCTGCTGCCTGTTACCTGTTACCGCCTCCTACGCCGACTGACGCAAAAGGCCTTGGTGAAATTTCTCCAAGCGCTTCTGTCCTGAGCTCGTCCCTCGATGTTCTCTCAACATTCTGCAGCTTCATTCTTCATCGTCCGCAGCCGAATGGGTTTAGGTCGACCTCTTCTCCTTGACCCACTTGTTTTATGCTTATATGTTGTTCGTAGTATGCTGTGTCACTCCCCTCTCAAGGAGTGTACGAGCCATTGCCATCTTCAGTTCAATAGCACTTCATCCAACCATGGCACATTCGTTGTTTCACGGATGTTAACATTTGTCACTTTGTCCTGCCATTTCACTGCCAGGATCATTCGTAAGGCTTTATTCTCGAACACAGTGAAATGTTGGGAAATGGTCTAATTGTCGTACCAACTTTCACAACCATATGTTAGTACAGATCTCACCAACGTCTTGTACAGAGATGCTTTTGTATTGATCATCAATCTGCGTGACCTCCACATTTTCCTAACATGCCCATAACTTGATTTGCTTTAATGAGACGACGAGCCGATAATTCTTCTTCGAGAGATCAATTTTTCTGAACAACAGAGCCGAGATACTTGAATGTGTCACGCTCCTTGATGTGTATTCCATTCAAACTCACATGTCTGGTGCATGCTTCTTCAGTTCGCATTACTTTCGTCTTCCTGAGATTGATCTTCAGTCCAATACTCTTTCCAACACTTGCTAGCTTGTAAATCATGGTTTCCATTTCCTCTATTTTCTGAGTCAGAAGTACTACATTGTCAGTGTACTCTCAGTCAGCCATCCTTTTAGCCTCTGTCCACTGTAAACCATGCATCTCGATTGTATTCTTCATCAAAAAGTCAATCACGATGGTAAACAGCATAGGAGACAATACACTTCTCTGCATCACCTCTGAGTTAACTGAGAACTCATCAGACAAGTCTCCATCAACATTGACTTTACAGACAGTTCTTTCATGCAGATTTCGGATAATTCGTACATATCTATAGTTGATAGCCTCATACGGGAGGGTGTTCATGATGAGGATGCGAAAGCAAAAATACGGCACTCCCTTTAGTAATGGTTTAATAAAAATGAGTTGCTAAAAATATTTACACGGCAGCCGTGTAAATATTTTTAGCAACTCATTTTTATTAAAGCCATTACTAAAGGGAGTGCCGTATTTTTGCTTTCGCATCCTCATCGCACATATCTGTCAGGTATACCATACGGTCGCAAGATGTTCCTGAATACTTCTCTGACCACATTATCAAAAGCCTTTTCAAAGTCCACAGACAACAAGCATTTTCAAACACAACAAAAAGCCTTTTCAAAGTCCACAGTTCCACGCACTGCTGTTGCACATGTCTTAATACATAACAACCTCTACCCGGTCTGAAACCACCTTGTTCGTCTCGAAGTGTCTCGTCCACGGCCAAATGTTATCTACTGAAAATTACGAGACAGAGTGCTTTATATACAGATTCCAACAATGTGATACCACGACAGTTGATGCATTCCTTTAAATCTCCTTTCTTTGTCTGCTTAATTACGATCGATCCCATCAACCAAATCTCTAGGAAGTTCGCTCGGTTTTCCATATCTGATTGAAAAGCTTACTTAGGACTCTGGGAGCTATCACGCTATCCGCTTTCAGCATCTCTGCTGTTATTCCATCGTGTCGTGGTGCTTTCCAATTTTTCATTTTCGCAAGTGCCCTAACAACCTCCTCCTCAGTGATGTCTCCGTTTCGTATTTGTAAGTCCACTTCCGCCACCGGAATGTTTAGCCGCTCTTCTGCTGGTACCGGGGGCCTATTCATGACTTCTTCGAAGTGCTCTCGCCATCTCGACTTGATTTCGGTCTCTCCTGTAACCACGCGTCCGTCTTTGTCTTTCACTGGCATTCTACTTCATTTCGTCTTAATTCGAGTAGTCTCTTTTACAATTTTGCATGCAGCACTCATACCACCACCTCTTCCCGATGACATTTCTCTCTCCGCTTCTGCTGCCATCTGTTCTAAATACTCTGTCTTGTCGCGACGAGCAGAGCGTTTCACTGCTTTATACAGGTTTATCCATTCATTGCTTCAGCATTATCCATTATCTGCTTCATCTGATGTTTTTCGTTCGGCCTTCTGCATCTGTTGCTTTCTTTCCATAATCAACTCCCAAGTTTCATCTGTAATCCAATTCTTCCTTTTCGCACCTTTTCTTATTTCTAAAATTTGTTTCCCAGCGTCTTGGTATTTGGACATTCTTCGCTTTCCACATCTGTATCTTCGAACAGCTCAAGCTTCGCAAATCTATTCCGACATTCCACCACAAATTCATCCATTTTCTTCTTATTTGTAAGTTGTAACGTATCGTAGCGTGTCACTTGATTTACTTTCTGCTTTGCTTTTAATTTCAACTGTATGTGGTCCACTAACAACTGATGATCCCTTCCAACATCTGCCCCTCTGTATGGATCCAGTAAGGATCCTCTTCTGTCGCCAGATATTATAGTATTGTCAATTTGGTTGCGTGTCTTGCCGTCAGGAGATGTCCAGGTGTACTTGTGAATGTCTTTATGTTCAAACAAAGTACCACCAATAACCATGTCATTTGCGGCGCAGAAACTCACCAGTTGTTGCCATTATCATTACTTCCGGGTAAAGCATGTTTCCCAAAAACTCTTTCATACCCTGAGTTGACGCAGCCAACTTTCGCATTAATAACGCCTAAAAATATCTTCATATAATTCTTCGGAATATTGTTCATAATACGTTGTACACTTTCGTAAAAATCATCCTTCACATCATCATTGGCTTCATTTGTTGGTGCATAACATACTATTACACTGACATTACATTGTACTGACTTGAAACGAGCATGAATCAATCGGCTAGAAACAAGTCTAGACACAGCATATTCAATGACTGTTTTTGTCTCCACTTTTTGACCACCTCTATCTTCATTTATTGCATTTAAAGCATATGTTTAAGTAAATTCAGTAAAAGTTCGTGTTGCTGCAAATGATAAAGACGTCATTTAATGCTTCTTGAATCGACGTTCTCTCTCTCTGACTTTCATGGGAAACTAAAGCAAGTTAAGCACTTAATTTCAATTTATTGAAATGAGAAATTTCAGAGGTCATGAGCTGATTGAATTTTAGTAGATACTTGTTTAAGAGTTTGCATGGTTCGCTGCAAAAAAACCAAGTTGGAGAAACTTCGCGGTAAGATCGAAAGTCGAGCTCAGCTTACTAATAATAAAAATGTCTTCAATGTGGATAAGTCTAGATCGGTGATGAACTTGTCTGATAGGATTTTGAATGAATCTGAGTATGATGCCCTTCAAAAGGGTCTTCAGTTTGCTGTTGTACCTAAAAACTTACCCAAGTTAGATATAATAAACGAAGTAGAAAGCGGTATTCGCCACTTAGAAGATGCGGACAAATATTTAACAAGGGCTGACGTCTGTAACACAATGATTTAGCAGACCTAAGCCAAATATGTCACATGCTGAATTAAACGCCATAAAATCAGCAAAAAATGATCATAGTGTTACTATATTGAAAGCAGACAAAGGCAATTGTACAGTGGTTGTCAATATTGATGATTACGAGAGAAAGGTCAATCACTTACTTTCCGATACTAATTAATACCTATACCAAAATCAGAAATAACCCCGTCAAGAAAACACAGCGCTTGATGAATAGCAAATTACTCAAAATGAAACGCAACGGCTAATTTGACGATAATCTGTATTATCAACTCCGCAGTACTGACGGGATTATCCCTCGTATCTATGGTCTAGTCAAAATTCATAAAGATAATCTCCCGATCCGTCCTATAGTTTCTTTGGTTGGATCTACCACTCATTATCTGTCTAAGTACATTGCTGATATCATTACTTCTTTAGCTGCTAAGACCAATCGTGCGGTAAAAAATAGTAATGAGTTTATCGATTATCTGAAGTATTGTCGTTGGTGCCCTGATGAGGTCATGGTTTCCTTGGACGTGGTGTCACTTTTCACCAATGTACCTGTGGCTTTGGTTATTGACGTAATTAAAGAACGCTTGAGTTGATAGTCTTAGATAGTCTTAGCGATCTCACTAAACTTAGTGTCGATGAGATCATCGACTTGCTCAAACTTTGTCTGAGCAGTACTGATCTCGTTTTTCGTGATAATTATTACCACCAGGCATTCGGTTCCGCTATGGGGAGTCACGTTTCCTCCATTGCTGCCAACATTGTGATGGAAAATATAGAGAATAGAATTTTTGAACGTAATACCGAAATTCATCACTGGAAGCGGTTCATTGACGATATTTGGGCTGTTCTCCCACTAGACCGCATTGATAAAACTTTACGCACCTTAAACAGTATTGAGCAAGTATTGAGCCTACTATTCAGTTTACCATAGAAAATGGAATTAAGAAGACTTTACCATTCCTAGATATTTAGGATACTAAACTTGATAACGGTACTTTTAAATCAAATGTTTATTACAAACCTACCCATACTAATAGGTATTTAGATTTCAACTCAAATCATGCTTTCTCCCATAAAGCTTGTTGTTAGGAGCTTGCATGATCGTGCTTGTAATTTCTCTTCGAGTGATGTCGATGCAAGGAATGACATCAGTAAAATAAATAGAGTGCTCAGTGAAAATAATTATCCTAAATATTTTTTTAATAAAATTAATGATAATAAAGATAAGAATACTTGTAGTGTTGCGGTTCCTTATATCAGAGAGTGTTCTGAGCGTATTGCCCGCACTTTATGTGGTCACGATATTGCCACTTTTTACAAGCCATTGAACAAGCTGAGTTCGATCTTCGGTCTCCCTAAAGATCGTGTAGATCCTGTGCACCACTGTGGAGTGATATACGAGATTGAATACAAATACTGCGACAAGGTATACGTTGGGCAGACCAAGATCAGTCTTAACACCAGACTTCAACAACATCAAGCCGCATGCAGACTTCTACAATCACAGAAATCGGCATTGGCGGAACATTCCATTGAAGAAGACCACGTCAGAGATTGGCCAAGTGCAAGAGTACTAACACGGCAGACGAACTGGCGCCGGAGGACATTTAGGGTGGAATCCTGTGCAGCGAGTTAACCTGTGGTTAAACTAACTCTAGTTAAATTCGAAGGTTAACCTTCGGATGGAATCCAGTGGTCTGAAAGTTAGTTAACCTCAGGTTAGATTGATGAATTTTCAGTCAAAAGTTTTACTCACCGATTCGGCGGGTTAAATACCAACTTCGCATGTTGACAATGATCAAAGCAATGGAAGCTATAGAAGAATACGAAGATTTGATGTATCTCGCTGGTAGAAGATGCCCGAGACGGAGAAGAGGAAGATTAGATCCAATGACGGAATACGACGATGAGGAATTTGTCAACCGATTTAGGTTAAAGAAAGAGGCTGCCACGTACATTGTTGACACTGTTCGAGACGCGATTTAACCAACACAAATTCGAAATGGCATGAATCTTTCCGCGGAACAAAAAGTTTTGGTCACATTGAGATTCCTGGCTACAGGAAATTATCAGCGAGTGGATGGAGATCTGATGGGCATCAGTCAGAGCTCGGTTTCCAGGATTGTGCATCAAGTCATAAAGGAAATCGCTCAACATTCACGCGCATTTATTTTCTTCCCAAATTTTGATGAGCGAGTCACAATGAAGAATCGTTTTTTCGATCAATATGGATTGCCATCTGTTATTGGAGCGATAGATGGCACACAAATACCGATCAAAGGCCCTGGTGGTGAAAATGCTGAAGTATTTCGTAACAGGAAAGGATTTTTTTCATTAAATGTGCAAGCACTCACTGACATTGATGGCTGCTTTACCAATTTGGTATGCCGATGGCCAGGATCAGTTCACGACTCAACCGTGTTCTCCAATTCTCGACTATGTTCTGATTTAGAGGCAGGAAATATCAAAGGAATTCTTCTCGGCGACAACGGTTATCAGTGTCGGAGATATCTGATAACTCCCTTTCTTAATCCGAGCAGCAATAGCGAACGGCAATTTAACAAGGCCCATAGAGCATGTCGAGGAACAATCGAACGAGCTTTTGGACAATGGAAGCAGCGCTTTCGCTGCCAGCAACAAGGACTGCGTCTGCGATTAGATGTTGCCCAAGATGCGATTGTTGTGTGTGCATGTCTTCACAACCTTGCAAAGAGGACAAATACCTTCAGTGAATTTGATGAGGATGAGACTTCTGAAGTCAATGTTGAAAACGATGTAAATTTTTCAGAGACGATCACTGTAGGTGGTAGAGCTGTACGCAACAATATTGTTGCACAATATTTTTTATTTTTGGCAATTGAAGGATAAATAAAGACGTGCTTGTTTTCAGCTTTATACAGACGTGCTTTATACAAATGTTGGGTATTATGAAATTGAATCAAGATCTCTGCTTTAGAAAAGAAACAGGAGAAAGAAGCAGGAATTTAAAAGTCGTGTATGCTAGGCATTTATCTATATTTTCACTCAAAACAAAATACAAAGCAGCAGAAAAAAATCTTATACTATGTGAAATTCATTCAATGTCTCATACGCTTCACTAATTATGCTCAAGTTCTTCTGAGAAACTTCATCCTTTATCAGAGCCAGTTGATGATCCTTGATTTCCAATTCTTTTTTCTTTAGCTCGTGATCTTTTTCAAGACATTTCTTTCGCAAGCTATCTTCTTCCTCTTGTAATTCCATCTTCCTCTTCAACTTTCTAATCTTCAATCGATAAAATTGGACAAATTCGTCGGGCGAGATCCTTCTTCTTCACACATGGCTTTTAGAAGTCGACTGAAATTCTTCAACAACTGTTTCTGAAGAGAAGTCTGATGAATCCTCAGCGTGGGCTTCATTCGACAAAATCGGCCAATGCTGTTGAGGATTCTGCAGGTCTCGCATCACTGTCGTTGCTGTTGGGCAGTGGCTCTATCTGACTCGGAACCATCGCAACTACTCGCTGGTCAAGTTCAGACAGAGGTTGCACTGACGTTGCACCACCACCAGTTTGAAACTGGCTCCTTCTTTCTGCTGCAGCTCTCTTCTTTGTACATTTCTTGGTATTGTTCCAGCATTGCTCCAATTGAGATCCAGTTCTTCTTCGGTGCGGGAACTCATTGCTGAACTCAACCACCACTTTATCCCAACACTCATCTTTCTGCTTCGTTGTTGTTTGATCCGTCTTTTTGTTCTCCAACACATTCTGATACTTTGCAACCAAACCAAGTAACGCATTCTTCTCCTCCAAAGTAAAGTTTTCGCTGCGCCTTTTCATCATTGCAATCAAGAAACTTGAATGTCACTGAAGCTGATGCTTTCTGTACAGAAACACAGAAGAAGTAGGTCAGTGATCGCAACAAAATCAATTCTATGACGACATCATGACGTTGCTGCGTCATTTGCATCATAGTTTATGTCGTTACAAAGATAACCTCTCCTTTGACTCGGTGGGGGGGGTGGGGGTTGGGGTGTGGGGTGGTGGGGGTGGTGTGGTGGGGGGTTGGGGTGTGGGGGGTGGTGTGGTGGGGGGGTGGTGGGGTGGTTGGGTGGGGGGGGGGTGTGGGGGGTGGGTTGGGTGGTGGGGTGGGGTGGGTGGTGGGGGGTGTGGGTGGTGGTGTGGGGTGGTGTGGTGTGGTGGGTGGGGTGGGGGTGGGTGGTGTGGGGTGGGGGGGTTGGTGGGGTGGGGGTTGGTGGGGGTGGGTGGGTGGGGGGGTGGGGTGTGGGTGTGGGGTGTTGGGTGTGGGTGTGGTGGGGTGGGTGTGGGTGGGGTGGTTGGGTGGGTGGGGGGTGTGGTGGGGTGGGGGTGGGTGTTGGGGGGTGGGTGTTGGTGGGGGTGGGGGGGGTGGGTGGTGGGGTGGGGGGTGGGTGGGGGTGGTGGTGTTGGGGGGTGGGGGGTGTGGGGTGGGTGGGGGTGGGTGGTGGGGGGTGTGGGGGTGGGTGGTGGGTGGGGGGTGGGGGTGTGGTGTGGTGGGGGGGTGGGTTGTGGTGTGGGGGGTGGGGGTGTGGGTGGTGTTGGGGTTGGGTGGGGGGGGTGTGGTGGGGTGTGGTGGGTGGGGGTGTGGTGGGGGGTGGGGGTGTTGGTTGGGTGGGGTGGTTGTTGGGTGGTGGGGTGTGGGGTGGTGGGGTGTGGGTGGTGGGGGTGGGTGGTGGGGGGTGGGGGTGGTTGGGTGGGTGGGGGTGGGTGGGGGTTGGTGGGGGTTGTGGGTGGTGGTGGGGGGGGGTGTGGGGGTTGGGTGGGGTGGTGGGGGGTTGGTGGTGGGGGTGGGTGTTGGGTGGGTGGGGGGGTTGGGGGTGGGTGGGTGGGGTGGGTGTGGGGTGGGTGGTGTTGGGGGGTGGTGGGGGGTGGGTGGGGTGTTGGGTGGTGGGTGTGGGGTGGGGGGTGGTGGGTGTGGGGGGGTGGGGTGGTGTGGGTGGGGGGTGGTGGGTGGGGTGGTGGGTTGTGGTGGGGGTGGGTGGGGTGGTGGGGGGGGTGGGTGGTGGGTGGTGGGGGGGGTTGGGTTGGTGGGGTGTGGGGGTGTGGGGTGGGGTGGGGGGTGGTGGGTGTGGGGTGGGGGGGTGGTGTGGTGGGTGGGGTGGGTGGTTGGGGTGTGGGGTTGGTGGGGTGTGGTGTGGGTGGGGTGGTGGGGTGGGTGTGGTTGGGGGTGGGTGGTGTTGTGGGTGGGGGGGTGTGGGGTGGGGTGGGTTGGGGTGTTGGGGTGGGTGGTGGGTGGGGGTGTTGGGGTGGGGGTGGTGGGTGGGGGGTGTGGGGTGGGGGGTGGTGTGGTGGGGGTTGTGGTGGGGTGGGGGTGGTTGGGGTGGGTGGTGGGGTGGGTGGTGTGGGTGTGGTTGGTGGGGGGTGGGGGTTGTGGGGTGGGTTGGTGTGGGTGGTTGGGGGTGTGGGTGGGGTTGTGGGGTGTTGGGGGTGGGGTGGTGGGTGGGGTGGGGTGTGGGTTGGGTGGGGGTGTGGTGTGGGGTGGTGGGGTGGGTGGTGGGTGGTGGGGTGGGGTTGGTGGTGGGGGTGGGTGGTGGGGTGGTGTGGGGGGTGTGGGGGGTGGGTGGTGTGTGGGGGGTGGTTGTTGGGGTGGGGGTGTGGGTGTGTGGGTGGTGGTGTTGGGGTGGGTGGGGGTGTGGGGGGGTGGTTGTGGGGTGGTGGGTGTGTTGGGTGGGTGGGTGGTGGTGTGGGTGTGGGGGGGGTGGTGGGGGGTTGTGGTGGGGTGGGTGGGGTGTGGGGTGTGGTGGGGGGGTGTGGTTGGGGTGGGGTGTGGGGTGGGTTGGGTGGTGTGGGGTGGTGGGGGGTGGTGGGTGTGGGTGGTTGTGTGGTGGGGGTGTGTGGGTGGGGGGTGTGTTGGGGTGGGGGTGTGGGTGGTGGTGGGGGTGTGGGGGGGTGGGGGGTGTTGGTGTGGTGGGGGGTGGGTGTGGTGTGTGGGGGTGTGGTGGGGGTGTGGTGGGGTGGGTTGGTGGTGGGGGTGTGGTTGTGGGTGGGGTGGGTGGGGGTTGGGGTGGTGGGGGGGTGTTGTGGTGGTGTGGTTGGTGGGGGTGTGGGGTGGGTGTGTGGTTGGGTGTGGTGGTGGGTGTGGGGGGTGGGGGTGTGTGGGTGTGGTGGGGTTGGGTGGTGTTGGTGGGGTGTGGTGTGGTGGGTGGTGGGTGGGGTGGTTGGTGGGGGTGTGGTGGGTGGGGGTGGTGGTGGTTGGGGGGTGGGGTGGGGGTGGGTGGTGGGTGTGGGTGGGGGGTGGGGGTGGTTGTGGGTGTGGTGGTGGGGGTGGGGTGGTGGTTGGTTGGGGTGGGGTGGTTGTGGTGGGTGGGTGGGGTGGGGTGTTGGTGGGGGGTGGTGTTGGGTGGGTGTGGGGGGGGTTGGGGTGTTGGGGGTGTGGGTGGGTGGTGTGGGTGGTGTTGGTGGGTGTGTTGTGGTGGGGTGGGGTGGTGGGGTGTTGGGGTTGTGGTGGGTGTGGGGGTGGGTGGGGTGGTGGTTTGGTGGGTGGGGGTGGGTGGGGTGGGTGGTGTGGGGTGTGGGGTGGTGGGTGTGGTGTGGTGGTGTTGGGTGGGTGGTTTGGTGGGGGGGTTGGGTTGGTGGGTGTGGGGGTGTGGGTGGGGGGTGGGGGGTGGGGGTGGGTGGGTTGGGTGGTGGTTGTGTGGTGTGGGGGGTGGGGGTGGTGTGGGGTGGGTGGGGGGTGGGGGGTGGGTGGGGACTCGAGTTAGCTAACCTGAAGGCACTGGATACCGATTGCTGGTTAACTTCATTCGCTGGTTAGCTAACCTAAGGTTTAGTAACTCTCGACTTAACCTTAGGTTATCGCACAGGATTCCACCCTTAGTGAAGTATATATTATACTACACGAAGCAACGAGGCAGTGAAGCGCTGAACAGATGTGACACCTGGTTACCCACGGCATAAGAGACATTTTTCTAGTGCTGCTTAACTTTGGTCTGACGACCTGTACCTGACTAGGCACGAAAATTCGCCTTTTTAATTTGTGATTTTTTATTTTGAGCATGAATCGGATTGCGAAATATGTTAGATCCCTTGGATACCTTGTAGATGAAAATAAAAACCGCATTCATTGTTTGTTGCAACGCGACATGTTTCGCCTGTTCTGCTTCACGCGTGACACAGGAATGAAATACACAATGTTGAACATGATCTTGAATGAGAACACAAATATCGATCTAAGAGAGAGACAGACAAGGTCAAACATTAACAATTATGTGTCCGCATGTTAATGTTTGACCTTGTCTGTCCCTCTCTTAGATCGATATTTGTGTTCTCATTCAAGATCATGTTCAACATTGTGTATTTCATTCCTGTGTCACGCGTGAAGCAGAACAGGCGAAACATGTCGCGTTGCAACAAACAATGAATGCGGTTTTTATTTTCATCTACAATGAATCGGATTCGCGAAACTCTTTTTCTTATGAAACATGCCAAAATGTGTTTATTTTTTAAAAAAATTTCGAACCTTGAAAAGTGTCAAATAAAATAGGTTTACCCTGAAATCAAGTCAAGTTAAGTTAACCAAGAAATTCAGACAGGAGGAAACTAGTAAAAATTTCTGAAAAGGATTTTTTTAATTTACTGTCTGAAAATGTCGAGTGTTGAGTTGGCTAGAGTGCCAATCAGGTATAAGCCACAAATTCGTATCAACCTCAATGAAGATGATGTTAGATTCTGCCATACTAAACCGCGAGTCCGGTCGATTTATTGAGGCAACTTATAAATGTCTTCATTGCAAACTTTTCTCACATCATCTACTGTACAATGTGGGACATCAGTCATAGATTTCGACACTTGCTGATAAGAAAGCAGTGAAGTGGAGATATATTTTGCTATTTTGACAGAATCATCTATTTTGATTACTTTTGATGTTTTAAACTGGCCTTCTTTAAAAGGATTATTACCTTGTGAAATCAGCTTCTTGATATTGACAGTAAATAAACCAACGGAATTTCAATATGAATTGGAATTTAAATCAAGACTGTCAGACAGACGAAGAACGTTATTAGAGTTTAATGATTAGATATTCTGTTGACTTGACTTGAAATTCATATTTGATCTGTTGTCGACAATTGGTTTATTTAGTGAGATAATTGAAGCTTACTACCCATTTCTTGTATGTAGTTATGGAAACTTAAGAATTATTCATCACTCAATTGCGTATGAAAACCATATAAAATAATTGAAATCATGAATATGATAATACTTTTAACCAAATGACATTCATGCTTGCAACTATCGTTGCCAACCGTCAGAATAAAAGTGGCAGTGATGATTGTGCTCACTTTACTTTTGAGTATACTGCTAGAACCTTTTAATGTTACATGTGAGACGATTGATTTTGAACGAACAGCCGGCTCATTGACAGGCTGTCATGATGCATATTCATACCAAAATGATACTGGATTTCAAGATTGCTTTAACACGTGCACAAGTAACTTTTTGTGCGATGGTGTCACCTATGGATTTGTCGATAAAGCCTGCTGCTTATGGAAATCCTTCAATATTGAAACGATTGAAAACTACAATCATCCAAAAACAGGAATAAATTATGTATGGAAAAGGTTGCCTCTGATCCATAGATCTGTCACTGACATAACGGATGGCATAAGCATGCATTACAAATTTGTCGATCATAAAGTAAACTATACGTCTGCGATAGCTATTTGTGAATTTTTAGGCTGTCAGCTGGCTGAAATAAATTTATCAACTGAGTTCACATTTTTGTCAGAAAATCTTTACTATTCTCAAGATACTCTCTTTATTATTGGAGCAATTAAGGAGGTATCATCCGGACAATGGATGTGGAGACAGTCGAACATGTCTGTGGAAAGTTATATTTGGGCATCAACGGAGCCAAATAATGCCCTTATGAATGAAGATTGTGGCAACATGTTGATGAGAAAACATGTTGGGAAAAGCAGTGCTGAGCCTTTATGATAATCTTTGCAGCCAAGAGGCAATATTTTTATGTGAATGCCCGTCATAATTGTTCACTCAGTCTTCAGTCCATTGATGAATGTAAACGGCAAATAACTCTATTGATCTGTTGAAAATCTCTTTACATAAAAGTGAGAGTACATATCATGTGATCTAACAACTGTATTTTTAGCACTTTGACCTCAGTCCGCTAGCACACAGTTTGGTTTAATTTCATGGTAATTCTCTCGCTAATCCGCTAGACATTTCGTCGCAGTTCTTCGCAACTTAATTTGGTGGTTAAATTGTAGGTCAAGGGCTAGTTCGGTAAAGCATTGACTGATTTTTACTTTTGCTTAGTTCTGATCATGTCACTTGAAGCAACCAACTAATTTCCGGGATGTTGAATGGTGAGTCTGTCGGGATGGGTAATCATTGGTGATCGTGAAGTCCTAATTTGCCCTTGCTGACTGCTTTGAGCTCGATGATAATAAAGGCATATGTTGACTTAAACAAGCCGACAAAGTGAGAGCGAAAGAATTGCTTTTTGCAATCCGAACACGTTTCGAATGACGAGGATGAGGAACGTAGATATAGCAGATGCGGGGGCAAGATTATTGTGTATCAGCAATATATCACTTGAACAAAATTAGAAATTGAAAATATTGATAATTTTTAGTTAGAACTTAGTTATAGCAGCAAAATTTTCCATCGCATGCTGGAGTGCCTCAAAATTATGAATCTACTGCCTATGCATATTTACTTAGCTTATCCAGTCAAAGTTTTCAATAAAATGGGCATGTTGGTTATGTGGAACAACAAATTGCAATCAAAAAGCAACTGAGTCATCAGATGAGCGCCATCCGTCATCGAGATTTCGACTCATTAAGTTCAGATCAGAAATTTCTCGATAAAATCAATTAGACGGACAAGCAAGTTCTTGTCAGTTAGCACAGTTCACCTTAGTAAGCTATCGCCCGATGGATACTGAGTAACTATGCATTGAAAAAGCTTGTGCAAAAGCTTGCATTAGGTATACCCAATTCAATTTTTGGGTCAAGACACAAAGCCCAAGCCCAAGTCTCAATAAATGAGTAGAATTAAGTAAACGAAGTGCATTCTTTGTATTTTGTGCTGACATGAAGATTCTGCTATAGGCCAAAATTCCTATTGTGCCCATGAGAAATGTGGTATTAGTGTGAAACGATTTTTTATTGCAATAACAGCTATTAGTAGCCTAAGTACATGTATTCCGTTTTAAAGCTTTCCTTCATTTCAACCTACACGGATATACTGACTAATTGAAGATTTTTGATATAATTATAATTGAATTGCAGATTGCTCATAACAGAGTAATTGTTTTCATTTTATCATTCAGAAATATAAACAGACTCAATAATGAATTCATTTTTGGATAAATGTTGGCTATCGCAGAAAGTTCAAGGGTGTGAGGATATAAAATATATGAATCATATATAGAAATTCATTATGCACAAATGCAGCAAAATACATGTAAACTTACAACCAATGCAAAATGTACGAAGTTTCAATGCGCGGGATTATCAAACCCAAAATGCAACATCCAATCATCAGAAGTACATGTATTTCATTCTTGAAATATTCTGTGAATTGAGGAGAATTTGATTAAAAAATCAGAACTTTATGCTCTTATCATTTGTAGTTCTCCTAAGATTCAAATCAAAACATCAATCTTAAAGCTTGATTTGCTAGGTCCTGTATACAGCATTAATGATGCAGCGGACCTAAGTTTTGTATTACTTACCCGAGGTCGATCCAAACCACAAGTTTCACCCAAAACCCAAGGTCCAACCTTACATTGAAGACGTATTGCACAAGTTTCCGTCATGCCCTATCCGTTTCAACAAAAAACAATAGTTTTTTGCGCCATTGTCAAAAGATGTGTATTACACGTCTCCAGGCAAGAAATGTTCAAGAAATTTATGCTTTAAAAAAGTCAGTTATCAAAGCAAAAGCTTGTGCTTGAAAACTAAATAAAATCGAGTCCTCATTGAATATGTGATGCTACGAGTACCTGCGGAGAGTTGCAGTAATCAACAATCTTTCTTTCTCTCCATGGTTTGCTAGAGAAGCGAATCCGAAGGACAAGGATGCTTTCAAAAAATAAGTAGCTGTCAGTAAACATGTCATGCGATATCAATATATAACTTAGTTAACTAACAACATGTTATCGACATTAGGCTGCGTGCTTTGTATTTCACACAACAAAGCAACTATTGAGGTTACTGGTTCGCTGATTAATTGCACTTCATGGTGACCTGATTCTTAAAATTGCACATCGTTGTCTTCCTCTTTTCATCTGGGATTCAACTGCGTCACTCTCATCCATCGATGTTGCCTCTGTTTTGGATAATTGGGGTTCCCTTTCGTTCCCTGTTCCTCACCGTGAATTTTGTTCAAAGTGGTGTATCGTGGTCTGTGTATGAAACTTCCTTATTATTGGTGCTGCTGTTGTTCGTCGTGAAATTCTGCAAGCAATTGTGCGATCGATTTTCTTGGATTGCCCGCCTGTACAACGTAGTGAGCCGGCGTGACGTTGTCACTTGTAATCAGCTGATTACGCACTGATTTGTGACGACCCCTACAGAAAATTTATTGTATTCTCGGGCAATCAACGGCGCATCATAGTGGTGCAAAAGAACTTCAGTAGCCGTGCGTGTCAAAGAGTGGATAATCGTTCTTGTGTGTCCAGGTTCAAAACCATCGTGTACTTTTTTTCTCATCGACAAAATTAACAGTCAGTCAACAATATGCCTTCACATGATGAGCAAATGAGTCGGAAATCCACACGCAACACCCGTTCCAACTCGTCATTCGACATAACAATCGATGACATTAAATCGCTGATGGCAGAGCATAAGAAGGATATCATCGAATGTCTCTCAATCAAAGTGGATGAATTGAAAACTACTGTCCATAGATTGGTGTCAAAAATTGATGAATTGGAAAATCGGATATCGACCTTGAGCCAAAATCAAGAAAAACAGCAGCAAGACATTGATGAACTAAAGGAGCAGTCAATGTCCGCTATATTTACCGAACACGTTATTCGGGAATGTCAGCAAAGAGCCGATCGAACTGACAATGTCATCTTTTATGGATTTCAAGAAAAATTGTCAGGAACTGTTGAGGAGAAAAAAGACCATGATAGACAGCAGCTGAAACGACTTGTTGACTCGCTTGGTGTCACTAGCTTTGATTACAGTCACTGTGATCGAATTGGAAAATCTAGAAAGGATGGCTACCGTTTGCTTCGAGTTAAAGTGAGAACAATTGACTCTAAGAAGGAACTCCTGCGAAAATCAAAGCTACTGAGGAACTCTGAGTTTCATCGAGTTTTCATCAAGCATGACCTTATCGCTATGCAACAGGACACTGAGTGGAGCACTAGAAGAGAACTGCAGTTGCGTCGAGCTAATGGTGATGACGTCGTAATTTTTCAAGGCCAGATCAAGCTTAGATCTGAACTGAACCATTTTCGTCAGTGATTTTATCGCCGTCCGTTCCTATTTTGTCTACTTTTCTATCAACTAACGTAAATCGTGCACTTTCAAAACTTGACGAGATATATGCTACCATCATTAGCAAAGATCTTCACATTTTTGCCGCAACTAAGTCGTGGCTTAACTCATCTGTTCCAGATTCAGTACTGACTTTGGAAAATTTCACTGTTTTTCGCCATGATCGTTCTGACGGAGGGATTGGAGGTGGTGTTGTTATTTGGGCGCGAAACTCTCTCCAGCCTCATCGTTTCAAAATCCGTGATTGTACATCTGGTTCTGATAGTGTCTGGCTGATATTTCACCAAGTTCGACTGTGCATTGCATGTGTTTACATTCCTCGGTCATCAGTTATTCGTCATTCATCCGATATCATAACTTTCATCTCGAACAGCGTCGACAGCGTGCTCCTCCGTTATCCTGAGTACAACTTGATACTTACTGGAGACTTCAACCGCCTGAACATCTCCTATCTTGTGAATACGTTTGACCTGACTAACATCGTGAGCAGCCCTACTCGACTTAACGCAATCCTCGATCTCGTATTGATATCATCCAACTTACATACGCAGTGCGAATTGAGCATCGGCCCTCCTATAGCAAGAAGTGACCACCGAACTATCTTGTGAACTCCAACCAACAACTCACTGCCATCAACCTCTAGACTGTGCGTCATCCATGATTTTCGCGCATCTAATGTCACCACATTTTTGTCATTATTGGGAAATCTCAACTTTTCGCACCTGTATGATATGCATATTTCACTTGATGATAAATGCGGGCTCCTTACTGATGCTCTTCAATGGTGTTTCCAAAATAGCATACCATCTAACACAGTCGTAATGAATGCAAAGGATAAACCCTACATTACACCATTAATCAAATTGCTGATAAGCAAACGATGGGAAGCATACCGAAACGGGAACTTTAATTTACCGTATACAAACATCTCAGTCATAAAGTGAAGATGATGATCAAATTGGAGAAGATCAAATGGGCTCAAAAGGCAAGTCAAAGCTCAAAGAATTTATGGAGGGTCGTGAACGATGTTCGTGGTACCAAGAAGTCCTCATCGCATGCTATGGATTCCCTCATCAGTCAATTCAATTCGAGTGCTTTAGCAGCTGCAGCAATAAGTTCAAAATTCGCATCTCATCAAGTCCGCAGCTCTGACATATACTTCAGTGGAGCCGATGATGATCAATGGCTTTCGACAGTTACTCAAGATGACGCTTTCGCTATGCTGTCGAATATCAAACCTCACAAATCTCCTGGAAGTGACGGCATTCCGTCAATTCTTTATAGGGAAGCTGCCTCTATTGTTGCTGCACCTCTTACCCATATAATCAATGTATCGATCATCCAGCGTATTTTCCCGTCACTTTGGAAGTCCAGCGTTATTGTTCCAATTCCGAAATCGTCGCCGCCATCTCCAGATGAGTTACGGCCTATTTCTTTGTTGCTCATTCCATCAAAGATATGTGAGAAACTAGTACGAAATTCAGTTGTGGATACCTTTTATCGTGCTTTTGGTAGACATCAATTTGGTGGCCGCAAGCATTCATCAACGACCGCTGCTTTGATTTGTCTCCATGACAAAATTTCCTCGTGTCTCGATCAAGCCGAAGCATTGGGCATCATGACTCTAGCCTACGACTTCAGCAAGGCATTTGATCAACTTTCGCATCACGCGATTATTAACAGTTTAGTGGAAAATGGATTTCCAAACGGCTTTATCAAATGAACTGCCAGTTACCTCCAAGGAAGAACGCAGACAGTAAAGATCAATGGCTGCATCAGTGATCCACTGTCTGTAACTAGCGGCATTCCTCAAGGCTAGATTTTGGGACCTTTTTTCTTTGACGCTGTTGGGCACTATCATCACTCAGCTCAGTTAATGCAGTCTTCAAATACATTGACGACTGCACTTATGTCATTCCAATTGATGTCAATAGTGGGAGTTTTCACTTTCAAAAGCATGCTCACATGGTTTTATGGTCCCATTCAGTTGGCCATTCTCTGAATATCCGTAGATGTTAGCTGCTATGGATACCGAAGTCATTTGATACTCCTCCGTCTTTAGTGTCTGACTTACAGTATGTCCAACAACTGAAAATCCTCGGTGTTACTATCACGTCTGACTTAAGATGGGATGCACACTTTGACGGTGTTAATAAATTCGCCTCCCAGCGCCTTCATGCATTGAGAATCCTCCGTCCCTTGTTGAACACTGTGGATTTAAATCGAGTTTACTGTGGTCTAATTCTACCCATTCTTGAGTACTGCTCTCCCCTTTTCGTGTCCCTATCTGCTCGCAATCATCATATTCTCGAGAAGATTCAACACCGAGCTCATCGAATCATTTGTCACCAAGATTGCCGATGCCAAATTCTACGAATTTACTTTCCGGCCGTAATGAAACTGCTGTGCAATTCCTAAATAAAATTTTTCGTATTTTCGTATTCAAGATCACCTTCTTCATTCCTTGTGTCCTGAAGTATCTGAACGATCTGGTAGATTTCTTCAACCTGCAGTTCGTACCACTCGACGTCGAAACTCTTTCTTTCCTGCTACAGTGATTCTTGCTAATAATAATATGATTGAATGTGGCACCCAGAATCGACATTTATATCGCTTTCTTCTAGAAACGCACTGTACACAAAATATGCTTTGTTTAAATTTCCTTATGAAAAAGCATAATACCTGTACTTAATGATTTCCAATATGATTTGAAAATATACATTTACTTACCTACCTACTTACCTGCACATTTAATGAGTTGTTCAATTAAAAAGAAACGACAGGAAAACTGGAATAGAAAAAGAAAAGAGCATTAGAAACAAAATACCATGTTTTTTGTTTGAAAATATTTCAGAAACTCTATTTTTAAACCGCTAGTCAAAGGCATGATAATATCATGGACACTGATTTTGATTCCATCAACATATGAACCGAGTGAAACGTCCCGTGAGATATGTAAGTTTCAATTTTTCGATATCTGATTGTGGATTCTTGAAATCTGTTCTAAATCAATCAGCAATATGGACTACATAATGCTTGTTGACGTTGTCAGGAGGTAAAAAACATAAGAAAAGTAATGTATGAGCTGAAATTTCAATGACTGATGAAATATTTGTATATGTAATGGAGCGTTCAACTGCTAAATTATGCTAATTTATATTTATTGTTTCAAATCATAAAAGTATGCCAGATTCAATGTGACTATGATGTAGACTCGCACTATTTACAAAGAAATTTTTTAAAACCTCATAATGAGGCCTACTAACGGAGCTTTGAAAGGAAGAATCACAAGAAGCTCACAAATTGGTAAATGTGAAACAAGAGTTGTAAAAATAGAAGTTCAGGATAAATGTACAGTTATTAAAGAGCACGAATTTTTGAAAACCTTTTGGCTGGCATCATCAGATTCCTTTCTGATTAAGCTCAATTGATTAAGCTCAATTTTCACTTAATTAAGATACCTGCTAGTAAATCTTCATTCCTTTTGATTGCTGATAAGCTTCATACTGCAGCACTTATAATTATATTAGTAGTACCAAATGTAGTAGTATATTATTATATATTATTATGATATTATTATATATTATATATATTATTAATATATATTATGTAAACTGAATCTTTTGATACTGCAATTTTCACTGAATGCTGATTTTTTTAGTCGACATTATACCTACTAGTATATATAATGGCACAAACCTTTCATGTGTGATCACAATTATATAGGTAGAGTGTCGACTCAAAAAAGTATCTGTATACAGTGAAAATTTTTATATCAAAAGATTCAGTTTTTTGCAGAGATTGCGTTCCCGTGGTCCAAAAAAAGTATTTGAGCACTTTGGAAAAAGACAAAATTTGCCAATTTATATACTACCGAGATGACTCTCCTATATAAGTAGTATGAAACAAGCTGGATATCAAAAGGAATGAATATTTGATAATAAGCATCCTAACTAAGCGGAAATCAAGCTGATTATCAAGGGAATTTCATGGATTATATTATAATGAAAGTCTTTATGAGAAAGTCGCGATATTTTTCGTGCTTTCTTGACTGAACTTTCAAGTTTTAAATTCAATTTTCACCGACATGATTTTATGATTCGATCACTTAATTCATGTTTCATTTCTTGAATCTGAAAAGTGATGTGGACCCATTTACATATTTCAAAGTTAAATGAAATCATTGTTTTTGATTATGTGATTTTGCTCTGCCAGTGGCAGGTTGCTTGTAATTTGATCACGCTTAAGCAAATACTCTTGAGGTTGAACATTAAAGTAATAGGAACCCATCGAATTGCTAATTTAGCAAACATTACCTATCCAAGGCTGTCATGGGAATCTGTGAAATACCATAATTCCTTCTGCATTGCAATCATGATCACTCAATTCCGTTGTAATTTCTGCAGAACTGCAAAAATATATATATCTCACATTTGGTGACAATACCACCTGTATCTCCTTGAGTTCATTTAATAAAATCGAAAGTGTATACACATTGGGGACTTAATAAATGCGGAACTACCATTCTACCTAATATACCTACTCTATGATCACAATTCTTATGTATCACTGACTATTTGATTTTGTATTCTGTCGCAAGGATGTGCGTGATGATGCTATCATTTCGGCTTTTGAAAATTATTGTTTTTTATCACATATGAGCAGCACTTTTAATTTTCATTATCATTGTTTCCAACAACAATTATGCTTACTAAAACACTGATAACAATCAGCACCCAATTAACAAAATAATAGAAGTATAATATCAATGACTCCATGGAGGTCCGAAATGATTGTATTCGATGTTTGTCATACTGCATCTTGGGTGGAATCTACAAAATTATAATTAACATTGACCTTAACAGGAATAATTGTAAATGGAAGACAATATTCACATAAATCCAGCACAGTTTTACTTACGCAATAATTTACGCATGTCTCGTTCATGTCAAACCACCTTTGTTCTATCTTTTCTACGCATGCCAGGATACGATCGAACACTATCTTAAGGCCTCTGTACCGGTTCTTATTGCATGCAAGGTACTATCAAATAATACTGCACACTCCTGTGATATCTATACATGTGAGGCAATTACACATCTGTTATTTCTAAGACACTGAAAATAAGGCATTTGCTGTACTGACAAAAATGCAAATAACTTTCAGTTCGATCGCACCATAAAATTTGATTACATTTCATTTTTTAAGTCGACCGTTGTTAAAGGATTATTACTTGCCTTGTGGAAACAGGTTCTTGATGTTGACAGTAAAGAAACCAACAGAATCTCAATATCAAATGGAATTTAAATTAAGACTGTCAGACATAGGAAAAGTGTTATCAGAGTGTGATGATTAGATAGTCATTTCACTTGTCTTGAATTTCACATATCATCTGTTGTAATCAATTGGTCTATTTAGTACGATAATTACTCGTACAACTCACTGCCCTTTTCTTTCATGCAGTTATGGAATTCCGTACACCTGCAAACTTGGGTATAAAGCAGCAAAATGGTCAAATTTAAGAAGATTTCCAAACAAACTATCATTCTTAGTTCCAACTATCTGTAGCACAACTACAATACTTAAAACCTCTGCCAACCACATAAAAGTGACAGTGATGATTATAAGCCCTACTTGTTTAATTTTTGAGCATTATTTGAGCCCTTCAAAATTCATTTTTGCTAGAAGTGCAAATTATCAGAAAACGTAACTTTCCTTTCAATAAACCTCTAACTACTCGATGACGTGCGGTGCATGTCTTTTGGGCGCTTTCGCAAGTGTTAGATTAAAAGTTGACAACAAGGCCGTATAGCTGCCCATAACGTGCACTGAAAATCACCGCTGTATTACTTTCTCTATTGTTCACTCAGCATCTGGGCGAAGCTGTTGGAGCAGTGTAGCATATTTGACTTCGGTGCGCAAAAGGTTTTAAGAAACATCCACAATTAAAATAAGATGATAATCGTGAGATACAATAATAAGAAATAACGCATCTACGTTGATCTACGTACATTTCTATAATAGTGGAATTATGTTTGTTAGACAGTTGTTACACATAAGCCTATACACCACAAGCACGATATCAACTCAATCAGTTAAAATGCAATATCAAAGCAATGTATAGTCATTCAATTGTATCAACTGTTTATATCTGTATTATCTGCTAATTATTGCATCATTGTTCCTCCTTTTTCATACTCTTTCCTTTTTGATGTTCTGTTAGATGACCTTATGTTCCCATCTTAGAACTCTAGTATCTACATGAGTGGTAGATAATTCTTGGAATCTTTTTGAATAAATTCCTTTGATGTCAACCAGTTGGAATCATTCAAGATAATAAGTAGCGTAATATAATTCAAGATTCAGACATTCTTGAATCAATATACTTTTTGAGTAATCATTTGGCTAATTTCAGTGGATTTTTCAATTTGGTATCGAATTGATGAGAATGCTGATGATTGCCTGTAGAACGGAAATGACAAGATAACAAGATAAGTTTTATTCTTCATTTTATGTCTCGGGAAGATAATGTGAATCGCTAAATTAGAAATAATTCCGCTGACGATATTTATATATATTTAAGTTGCGACATAAGTTGCAATATTTAATCAATGCAGGAAAGTAATCAGAAACTTCATTTTGGGGTCTAAGAGTGGCGACCTTATCGCTCAAGTTGGTCACTTTCAGTAAGTAGTATATAGTGTGACATCCGGCGCGACGCTTCGCTTCGCTTTGCTTCGCTTCGCTTGCGCCGGATGTCACACTTTTGCGGTTTTTTTCAAAATTTTCAAAAAATCAAAATTTTAAAATTTAGGTAGACTTCAAATTTCACGTGGCCGAAGGCCGAAGAGCGAAAATTTAGGTAGTGACAAATTTTCAAAAAAATCAAAATTTCAAAAATTTAGGCGGTCTCAAAATATCACGTAATCGAAAATTTAGGCGGTCTCAAAATATCACGTGTATGAAAATTTAGGCGGTCTTAAAATATCACGTAATCTAAAAAATATCACGTGGCCGAAAAATATCACGTAGCCGAAGATCGAAAATGTAGGCAGATGAAAATCTAGATAGCCCAAAAAATATCACGTTGTCCTAATATACCAGAAGATTGTATTCAAAATATTTCTTTAAAAATGGAAACCTCAACAGGGGAAGCCTCAGAAATGGAAGGAATAAAAGTGGAAGAAACCGCAAGAATATATCCTTCGTTATCATATGAACGTAGTTCTACTTTAATGAACATCGAAAAGATGAACAAAGAAAAACACAAAGATAGAGTTAGGTATATGAAAGATAAGGAATCTCAATTATTATTAAGATTAGAGCATTATAAAAAATTAAGAAAGAGATGGAGTAAAGTTAAGAATGTAACACAAGGAATTGGGATATTCTTAACAATAAGTTTAGGTGTTTTAACAATTGTTATATCTTCAGGTGTTTTAGTAATTCCAGTAGTTGCTACAGCTTTAACAGGTACGGGTGTTTTTGCAACTTCACTTGTTACAATGTTAGATAAATCTTTAATAACTAAGAAACGAAATAATTAAAAACTAAGCATTTACATATTAAAGAAGTCTATGATAAATTACATTACTACTTTCAAAGAGTATGTGATGATAATGTTATTACGTTAGATGAGATTGAAAAATTTGACCAAATAGCTAATGAAGTAAATCAAATATCATTTCAATTACAGTCAGAAAAAGTTGATGATAAGAATAAACAGGATGGCAAAATTTCTAGTGATGGTAAAACTTTTACTGATGGTAAAATTTCTAATGAAGAAAATGATAAAATTTTTTTAGAAGAGCTAAAAACTTTAAGCGAAAATTTAAGCAAAACTTTATTAAACAAAACTTAAAACGAGAAAACTTTAAACGAAAAGATGTCAGACAACAAAGCATATTTTAAAAATGGATAAAATTAAAGCTGATAATCAAAAAAGAATTAAACAATTAGACGAGTTAATAAAACAAAAAAATATTATGAAAGAAAATCATCTTCAGCATAGAATGATAAAAGCTGGTATTCAATCTGATATGTTTGAAAAAATGCAGCAAACCGAGCAAGTAAAAACTGATTTTGAAAAAACTATGGAACCATTTAAAATTCTTGAAAAAGAACTTGTAAATAATGATAAACAAATTAATATAACAGATCCAGAACACAAAACTATATTAGATGACTATGGATTACTAGAATCAAACATTAATAAGAAATTACCAAAATCTATGCAATTTGAACATTCTATTTCATTTATAGAGGGAAAAACAATACCTAGATTTTATCTCGGACAAAAAGAAATATTTCCACAACCTTTTCGAGGTTTAATTTTTTCACCAGATAAATCTCCTTTTAATTTAGATAGAAATTTTGTTGATCTTTTAAGAGGAGCAGATTTAGATAATTATGC
Organism: Prostheceraeus crozeri; assembly: GCA_907163375.1. Lineage (NCBI taxonomy): Eukaryota > Metazoa > Platyhelminthes > Polycladida > Euryleptidae > Prostheceraeus > Prostheceraeus crozeri. The sequence goes on along the minus strand of CAJQUW010011298.1, from coordinate 104,705 downwards.
TGTAGAAGATCTCATAAAATATAAAGCCATGTTAGATAGAGTTAAAGCAGGAAAAACTCTTAAACGTTATAGAGAATTAGAAAATTTATTATCAACGGGAGTTAAAGTAGGAAAAGGTTTATCTGAAAAACAGAAAACTGAAACAACTGTATTTTTACCAGATGATCCACAAGAATTACTAAATAGATTAAATATTTTAATATCGGCAATAAAAGAAGGACATAATTCTAGTTTCAATGAAATTCATGCTATATTGAAAAGACTGTTAGAAAAGAAGATTCTAAATGAAGAGGATTATAAAAGTATAACGGGACATCTGAGATGTCTTCCAGGGCTTCGCCCGTAGCTGAAATGTGTTGTTGTTTTTAATTTTTTATAAAAAAAAATTTGATAAAAGATATTTATTCAAACTATTAATTTATTAATGATAAATTAAAAAAATTTATTCAATTTTATTTTTTTTACTTCATCACACACTTGTAATTTAGAACCCATTCTACATTTGGAACAAAACAAAAATTATCAAATTGCATTGACTAGTTTCTCCACATTTAACACTATTCAAAACGTTATCAAAGATGTGAATGATCAATTTAGATATTCTACTGATAAAGGCAAAACGTGGAAAATACTAACTTTTCTTCCTGGTTCTTACGAAGTTGAATCAATATCAAATGAAATTAAGAGACATTTAGGTATACCATTTAAAGATAAGAAACAATTACATTTTGCAGTTGAACCGGCAGTTAATAAATTTTCTCTTACTTTAGACGAAAATCATCAAGTTGATTTTAATCATGATAGATCATTGTCAAAGCTATTGGGATTTCATAAACAAACCTATAGTCAAGGTTACCATTTAGGTGAGAAGATTCCAAAAATAACTGAAATAAATTCAATTGTTGTACATTGTGACATCATTGAAGGAGGATATATAAATGGTAAATTGTCAAATTTAATATTCAGTTTTCCAGCTTTTACTGTACCCATTGGTTATAGATTAAATGTATTTCCCCAAACATTAATATATTTTCCTATTACAAGAAAAACTATTAACAACATTAACATTAGAATCACTGATGAGAAAGGACAAGAAATAAATTTTGGAGGTGAAGAGATTATGATAGATCTTTTGGTTCGGGAGGTATAAACTCCCGTTCGGGAGGTATAAACTCCCACGCGAAGCTAGAGAAGTTTAATTTTCTTCTTCTGCTTTAGAAACAAAAAAAAGTAAAAATAAAATTTTTTATTAAAAAATGAGTGAAGTGCCCCCATTAAATAAAAAAAAACTCAAATTTAATCATCATCCAAATTTATCTAATAAAGTTTTGTCAGTTATTTGTGGAAGATCAGGATGTGGAAAAACGCATCTATTATTTAAAATTTTAACAACTCCAAATTTTTTGGATTATAACAATCTTATAATTTATACAACAACAGCAGAACAACCCGTCTATCAATTTTTAAAATATGGATTTGAAAATAATCTTAAAGAAACAGCAATTGCTTCATTATTCAAAGAACATGAAAATTCTGAATATGAAGAAGAAATAAGTTCGTGGTGTGAAGAAGCAGCAAAAAATAGTCAGTTAGTAGAATCTAATAAAAATAAACACATAAAGATACAATTAATAGATGATAGTGGTAATATGCAAGATCCTAGTAAACTAGATAAAACAATGAAACATTGTGTAATTTTTGATGATTGTGTTAATGATAGAAATCAGTCAGTTCAGAGAAATTATTTCACAAGAGGTAGACATGATAACTGTAGTGTATTTTATTTAACACAAAGTATGTATTCATTAGATGGAAGTGTTATTAGAAAGAATGCAAATATATTTATACTATTTGAAATAAATGCAAGAAACTTAAGTGATTTGTTAAGAGATTTATGCGTAAGAAATAAAGATGAATTTAAACAATCGTGTAATAATGCTTGGTCAAAAGATTATGGCTTCATTACAATTAATATTGATAAAAAAATTCATGATAGAGTTATAGAACAATTGTTCTCTGACTAAGTTTCGCCTCGAGGGGCTTTGCCCCGACTGAAAGTCGATAGAAAATATTTTCGCGGAGTGACCGAATAATTTTTTCTTATAAATTTTTTGTTAATAAAGATAAAAAATATATGTTGAATGCTTATAAGATAGAGCATGTACCAGTTTTAAAAGATTATCGTCATCCTACAAATCCTGTAAATTCGAAGAAAGAAGTTAGATTTTATTATCATCAGAAATACGTAGCGCTCGTTACAGATTATAAAACAAAACATGGTATTAAACCGTGTGTTAAAACAAAAGACTTTCCACTTTGTTTAAGAAGTTTCCGAGTATTTTTGGCGTATAATAATTTATGGTGGTTGGTTAAGAAAGAACATTTAACAACACATGAATTAGAAACATTACATCAATTACATATTCCTGTGTATATGTAAAAACGGAACCGAGGTTCTATGTAAAAATTCATTTTTTCTTTTAAAAAATATTAATCGTGAAATGTCTCTCGGACAAACGTCTAGGATTGATGAATTAATCAAGAAACAAACTGCTGAGTTTGATGCGCAAATTAAACATAGTACACGTAGTAAATGTATTAAAAAACAGAAACGTACTAGGCGTAGTATTAGACGCAATATTAAAAAACAGAAAAGTGGAACAAAGGAAATATTAGAAACTCCTATTACTGATATCTTTTTTGATGATAGAATTAAGGATGAGCTTGGTGATGATTTATGTAATTTATTTAATCCAAATGAAATTAAATATGAAAATGTATCTTTTATTAATGTAGTAAATGATATGCGAAAACTTTTAGCAAATGGTAAAATTATTAATTTACTTGGAAAAGTTATTAAAGATCAGGAAAATATAATTCAAAATTTTTACGTAACCTTCTATAATAAAAATTCATTTGAAATATGGTTTTCGAATCTGGATGAGAAATCCGATGCTAACGAATGGATTTTTACAGGTAATATTAAATATGAAGATTTTGGAATGAAGTTAGTACAAAGATCGCATAGAGGGGCAGGGATTAATATAAAATATAGAATCAAAGAATATTTCGGTGAATATTGTTATATTCCTTCTGAAGATTTTTGTTTTATTAAATGTTATAATGTTTTACGAGGTTTTAATGAAGAACAAGGAGAAATGATGAAAGAAATGTTTAATAATTTTTTATATAAAGAGAAAGCCACATCTAGAACAGGAGTAATGTCAAAATGCAAATTTTCTCAATTCAATAAATACTTTGGAGAATGTGTTCAATATTATAGTCCTGCCAATCGTCATTTAAATCCTAGAGGAATTGAAACGTTTCATAATTATGTTTATTACAATTATTTTCACGCAGGTTCAACAATTGGTCACTATTGTTTAATTAATAAATCTCATAAATTAAAAGCTATTAGAGAAATTGAAAATAATTTCAAACCCATATATAAAACAGTTACTGATGAAAATCTAACAACGCGTCCATATAAAATCATAACAAAGAAAAAAATTGACTATGGTTCAACATATATTTGGGATCTCGAAACTTTTCCTGATCCTAACTGTTCAACAGCTCATCCTATTCCTTATGCTGTAGGAGCTATTAATTTTAATAAATTTATATGTTGTTTACCGAAACAAAGATTGAAAGAATTAGAAACACGTTTGTTAAGTGATATGATTAAAATTAAACGATCGAAAGATGAAGATGAAATTAAAAAACTTAAAAAACAGATTAATGAGTATAATAATTTAACTGAATTAGAAGTTAATAAACTTCAAAATTGTGTGAAAATATTTACGAGAACTGAGGATCATGAATGTCCGATCGGAGGAAACCCAGAGGACGTATGTCCGATCCATCAATTTTTTAAAACTCTTGGAAAATTTAATTATTCGAGAGTAACTTTAATAGCACACAATTCATCAGGTTTTGATTCCTATTTTCCGATAAAAGCTAATTTTAAATTATCTAAACCGCCTCTTAAAACTTCAAGAGGAATATTGACTGCTTCATTACAAAATCCTTATACAACTGAATGTGTTAGTAGATACATTCAAAAATCTTTTAGATTTAAAAACAATATGAAAAAAGATTCACCTTCAGGTAAATTAGCACTTCAAACTATTATAATGAAATGTAGTTATCAACATGTAAAAACAAGTCTTTCTAAATGGTGTGAGAATTTTAAAATTCCTATGAATGTGTGTAAATTAAATTAAGAAATTGGAGACATAACACATGAAAATTATAAAGAAAAAGAAATTGAATGGAGACCATATTTAGTTAACGATATTCTTTCTTTAGCTTTTTGTATCTACAAATATAATAATGTTATGCAAGATTTAGTTGGTGAAGATATAACTACTAATTTGACATCCTCTGCTTTAACATTTAACGGTTGGATGAAAAGCGTACAAAATGACAATATAAATATTCATTCTCATATAGATTTATGGGCTAGAAATTATATTAGAAAATCTGTTAAAGGTGGAAGAGTTTCAGCAAATATAAGAAAATACATATCACCATTTTGTAGCATCTTGTTACCAATATTAAAACAGTATTTACCTGGTCGCTACGCTGGTGGGGCTTTGTCCCCTGGTCGCTACGCTGGTTGGGCTTTGTCCCTTGGAAGTAATTTAATAGATTTAATGAAACAGTATCGAGATTTAGGAGATAAAACTGAAATTTGTAAGAAAATTTCAAATCAACTACTTGAACATAAAAATGAATTTCTAATGGCTTTTGATGCAACATCTTTATATCCATCAGCTATGTATGATGAAAATTCAGAATACCCTAAAGCTGAATCCGCTAGAAAATTTCGTCAAGAAGAAGAGCGGGAAATAGTATATAAATTTAATACTCAAACATTTAGACCTAAAACTGGAATATTCTCTGTTGTGTTTCAATATCCCAATGATATGTTTTTTCAACCAGTTCCTATAAAAGATAAAGTTAAAAATCAAAATAATAATTCTCATGTAAAAGTAATCAGGTTTAGAAATGGTATATGTTATGATGTATTAACTTCTGTAGACATACAAGAAATTGTTAGATGTGGGGGGAAAATCTTACATATTACTGATGGTATAATTTATGAAAAAAATTATCAAGTTTCACCATTTCGAAATTATATTGAAAAACTTTTTAATTTGAGAAAAAGATATAAAACAGAAGGAAATACTGCAGGCGATGAGTTAAGTAAATTATTGATGAATTCGCTATATGGCAAAACTGTGCAAAAAGATATAACCACTAAATATCATTTATGGAATGAGAATACATTGAGAAAAAATTTCACTGAAGAAGTAAAAGATTATGAAAAATTAAATGATGAACAATATTTAGCGAAAGTAGAAATGGAAGATGATGAATTTCTCAAAACTAATATTGTAAAAGATGGGAAGAGGTCATTCATGCCATCACACTTAGGTTCTTTCATTCTTTCTCACTCTAGAAGAATCATGAATAACTTTATTTTAGAAATTAATGGTTTCAACGAAAAATACATTCATTATACAGATTCAGTAACAGCTGACACGCCTGTAATATTGAGAAAGAATAATTTATTATTTATTTCTAGAATAGATAGTATTGTAAACAACTATAGAATTAATCCGTTTGAAATTAATGGTGATATGAAAGAAATTTCATTTGTTGATAATTTAGAAATTTATACTCATAATGGATGGAGTAAAGTAAAAAAAATTATTAGACATCTTACAAATAAACGTATTTATCGAATAAGAACAAAAATGGGAATAGTAGATGTTACTGAAGATCATTCATTGTTAGATGAAAGAGGTAATGAAATAAAGCCACAAGAATTAGATATAGGAACAAATTTACTACATAATAAATGATTTTTACACGACAATACAATCACATTGAAACAAATTTTATATGATATTTATGTTAATCATCCACCTAATTTAATATGTAGGCGAGCATTTGTAGAAGGGTTCTTTTTAGGAGATGGTTCTGCTGGAATCTATAATTATGAATCAGGAGTCAGATATTGTTGTACTTTAAATAACCAAGACCTTTACCTCTTAATGAAATTAAAAACATATATTAATCAAGCTTATAACAATGATTGTAAAATATATGATACAATGAGATCATCTAGGGTATACAAACTTAATTTTGGAAATCCAAAACAATATGCCACATACTTTAGTGAAAATTATTATAATCAGTTTAGAGAAAAGCGTGTTCCTTGGAATGTTCTAAATGCTGAATATAATATTAGATATTGGTTCTTTGTTGGGTTTTATGCAGCAGATGGGAGCAAAAAATCTTTTTTTACAAGTAAATATGCAACTATTTGTTTTACACAGAAAAATAAAGAAACCTTTAGTGGTTTATACAATTTGGCATCATCTCTAGGTATTAATTTGGTAGTAAGCGAAAGACAAGATAAACCATTGTGTTTTACTGCGTGTCAAGTTAAGAATGATATTACCAAAGATGTCACCACTGTAAGATACTTAAATAATAAACCACAATATGTTTATGATATTGAAACAGAGGATGCCGCATTTAATTGTGGTTTTCCATTAATTGAAAAAAAACACTGATTCAATATACATTTCTAATGAGCTCTTCAATAAATTAGATGCTGCTGGATATGTTGGTGGGGAATTGTGTCAAGGAAAAAATGATTATGGAAATGGTGGAATTATTTTTGCAATGTTTATTGCTCCTAAAATAAAATATTGTATTACTGTAGATGAACAAGGGAGACTTAGTGAAAAGAAAACATTCAAAGGATATTCACAAGATAAAGTAAAAGTAGAAGATTTTATAAAATTATATTCGGGTAAAACATTATCGACTACAGTTAATAAACCATGGAAAAGATCTTTAGAAACTGGAATTAGTATTCCTGATAAAAATAATAATACTGAAGAAAAAAAATTTTCTGGTCAAATAAATATTCTTAAACGTCAAGCACCTGATGAAAATGAAATTATGTTACCTTATAACGGAGAAGATATTCAAGCTGAAATATTTCAAACAATCGTCAGTGAGAGTAATTTAAGTGATGATGATGATGACACGTGGGAATAATATTTTTTTATTACATCTAAAAACTTATTACATCCAAAAACTTATTACATCTAAAAACTTATTACATCCAAAAACTTATTACATCCAAAAACTTATTACATCTAAAAACTTATTACATCTAAAAACTTATTACATCTAAAAACTTATTACATCCAAAAACTTATTACATCCAAAAATATAATTAATCAATTATAGCACTCACAGCGTTTATATGAAGGTTTTTCTCTTCAAATTGTTTGTTTGTTTTGCGCCAGCTAATGTAGATTTGACATAGATTGAATATTTGTCATAGATTGAATATTTGTCATAGATTGAATATTTGTCATAGATTGAATATTTAACATAGATTGAATATTTAACATAGATTGAATATTTGTCATAGATTGAATATTTGTCATAGACTGAATATTTAACATAGATTGAATATTTGTCATAGATTGAATATTTAACATAGATTGAATATTTAACATAGATTGAATATTTGTCATAGATTGAATATTTGACATAGATTGAATTTCTTGAATAGATTGAATATTTAACATAGATTGAATATTTGTCATAGATTGAATATTTGACATAGATTGAATTTCTTGAATAGATTGAATATTTAACATAGATTGAATTTCTTGAATAGGCTGCATATTTTGAATAGGTTGCATATTTTGAATAGGTTGCATATTTGACATAGATTGAATATTTTGTTGAGATTTTCTATAAGTTGGCGGCCCTGTTGTATCGATGTTGTTCGATGATATTGTTGATTGTTCGATGATATTGTTAATTGTTCAATAATTTGTTCATCCCGTTCTTGTGATAAGGTTCTATGGCTACGCGCTACGCCTTAAAGAAAATATTACTGTCTGCCGTTGTTCAATTAAGTTTAATATTTTCTACATCTTGCGAGTCTCCGATATATTCAAAAATTCTTCTCATATCCAAGTGTAAGAATATTTTACTTTGTGCTTGCAGATGTATGATTTCCCTTGTTAACTTCTGAATTCTTCTCCGCTTTGTCTCCAATCGAACAGATCTTTCAGTAGATCCAACCATTGTGATGATAAGATTTAAACTAGGATTGTAATGTGTCATGTTTTATGAATTGTGCGTGTTTAAATAGCAAGTGAAAATTATGAATGGTGATCTAAGCAAAGCGGCATTGTAGGTGTATGAAGTTTGCTTGACAACATACGGGTATGACATGACGCGTATGATTAATGCTTGAATAGTACTTGAATGACAATGAGGAAATTGCACCGCATTGTAAATCATTTCATCGGCCAGATCCAAAACCAAACTACCGACCAAAACCAGAAAAGTTGCGGTTTTGGCTCGACAATTGGTCTCGACTATCGATACTGCGATATTGTATTGAATCCTTGCTATAACAACAGAATATTCCCTCAAAGCAGAGAATGAATTAATAGATTGCTTTTATGTTCTTAACGCCATGTTATGAGTGCACAACCCGTATGATCCCTAAAACAATCATGCGGTTTGAGAAATGTGGTAACAGAAGTTGTTATTGTCTTTATACAGATAAAACAAACAATATCCTCTTAATGGGAGTTCATAAAAATAAAATGGAATATTGTTAAACAAGACATTTTATTCCATTTAAAATGAGCAACATAAAGGAGTTTTTTAAATTATATGGAACGCAAACCACGACAAATTTCGACCTAAAGAAAATCGCAAATGAATTAGGAATAAAGAATTTTCATGTTCTAATGAGAGACGAATTACAATTGATCAAAAATAAGCCAACAGGAACCTTCAGTTCCCGGAACAAAGTTCCATCAATAACTATAAATTTCATAACGAATCTTCACACTTCAGACCAAAAAGGCGTACATTGGTCAGCGGGCATAGAAATAAAAATGGAGATAATTACTATTTTGACCGCCCGGAGGCTGAGAACTATTGGTTCGACTCTTATGGACTTCCACCTACAAACGAAGTCAAAAAATTACTTGGCAATGGAATTTATAATACATTTCAAATTCAAAAACCAGGAACTACTTACTGTGGTCAATTATGTCTTTATGTTTTATTGAAATTACAGGAACGAGTACCATTTCTTGATATTATGTTAGAATTGAACAAACCGTAGGTTCTATGGCTACGCCTAATAAGGGAATTGAACGAACCGTAGGTTCTATGGCTACGCCTAACAAGGGAATTTAATTCCCGAAAAACGTTAGTTCCAATAATAATGATAATGATAATTAAAAATCAGTTCGTTGTAATTCATTTTGATAAAAACGGCCTCTGATATCTTCATTACCTAAATCTTTGATTTCGTAAGTAATCGGATAAGTTTGATTTATTTTACAAACTTCAAATATTTCTTTTGTCCAGTAACCAACGAAGCCTTTTTCAAATTTATTCTTATATTTAAATATTCTAACTCTATCTCCAATTTTAAATTTCGGCTTAAGTTTCTGCAAATTCGGATTACTCTCATACAAATTATTATTTTCGTTCGAATAATTATTCTCGAATATTTTTTTTCTTATCAAATCAGGGTCGTCAGAAGCATTCTTTGGGGTTTCTTCAATACCTGAATGAACTTTATTATTATACTCTTCTACAACTCCTGGTAATATCTTCAACCATTTCTGATTTTTTTGCTCAGTAAATTTCTTGAATAATTTATTTTTTAACGTCCGATTGAATCTTTCTATCACTACGGCCTTCCCTGCATTTTCAGTTGAATAAACTGAGCCTTGGCGATGACTTTCGTCTGTTTCAAATAGTGGCTGAACGTTTCGGTTATAAAATTCCGACCCTTTGTCAACAAACAATTTTTTTGGCTTTCTCTTACTTTCTTTAAAGATTTCTTCAAACGCATATTTAACTGACAGACCACCTTTTTTTAAAGGCTTTACCCAAGCGTATCGTGTATATAAATCTATAACGGTCAATGCGTACTTAAACCCTCTTTCATTCGGCATATGAATAAGATCAGCACTCCAAATATCATCTTTATTAAATACTTTTACTTTCAATAAATATTTAGGCCTTCTGTATTCCCTATGAATTTCAGACGCGTAGGTTCGAGCATTGCTCTCAGACAGCTTTGCTGTCGTTTCATTTAAACCCTGTCCGAATAATATTTTAGCTTGTAAAGCTTTCTTAACAAACATTCTTTCAATTTTTTCTCTAAATGTAGGATTTTGAATACTATCTAATTCTTGAATCATCTTCTTATCAGCTGCATGTCGAGAACTTAGATCATGATTTCGATAAGCTAAATCATGCCTGTTAGCTGCGGCATCTACTCTATTTATTGGTTCTTCACCTGGTTTCGGATTATTATTCTCATCTAGTCTTATATCTAATCGAGTTCCTGGACCGGTATATGAATGACCAGGAAGATGTTTTTCTTTTGAATATTTACTCCAAATAAATCCAGGAAAGTTTTCTAATGTTTTTTGTATATCCCCTCCAGTGTGCAGCCGACCGGTGTGCTGGCAATTTGAGGTTTTATGTACTTTTAAGAGATAATCCATTAGATCTAGATTTGAAATTTTAAATCTAATTAAATTTTCGGAATTTGTAGAATTCATTTTAAAAGATAAAATAAATGTTTTACCTAATAGAACCAAAGGTTCTGAGGCTTTAGGCGATCGGACCAAAGGTTCTGAGGCTTTAGCCGATTACTTTTGTTCAGAGGCTTTAGCCTATCGGACCAAAGATTCTGAGGTTATTACCGAATCATACTAGGACTTAGATATATTCCAGAACCATCTTTAGTTCCTTTAATTTCAATCAAATCATCAACATTGTGAAGAATATTTTTAAGAACACGTTTTCCTTCATCAACTAAATTTAATTTACTAATAAAATTATCTACTATTCCTTCTCCCCTAGCAACTTTCTCTAACTCTCTATTATGACGTTTTTGTTCATCTAATGCTGCCTTCTCTGATTTATTTTTATTTACTGCTTGGAGAATACCAGCTGTCCCACCTGCAACACTTCCTGCTGCTGCTATGCCTCCTATTATTAGTGGAATTAATGGGAGAATCCCGCCATTCTTTTCTTCTTGTAATTGAATATTCTCTATCATTGGTTTACTTATGTAATACTTTTTTTGTTAATCGTAATAGTTTTAGGTGTATTTTTGTCAACAATATTACGTAATTTTAATTCAACAGTTTTATTATTATTACTTTTCGCTTCCGACATTTTTAATAAAAAAATTTTAAGTTAGGAAAAATTTTTAGTTAAGAATTTTTAATTAACCAATAGAACTTTGTTCAGAGGCTTCAGCCGATCGGACCAAAGGTCCTCAGGTTACTAACCGATCGGAGCGAAGCTCCTCTCGCTTTAGCCTATCGGACCAAAGGTCCTCAGGTTATTAACCGATCCTAGCCATCTTTCCATTAAGAATTTCAATAGAATATTTTACATCTTCTAGCAATAAACCATCAGCCATCAATGAAGTTCTGGAATCTTTTTTTTCAATATTAATTGTTGCATCACAACCATTTTTATTAATATCTTCTGATTGTGCACTTAAATCGAAACAGAAAATTGGATATAAATGTCTCCAATCTCCAGGAGTTAATTGTGGTTCAACTCCAAATTCTATACAAAGATTTCGATAAGAATCATGTCCTTCCATAAATTGATTATTGGTATCATCGAATCTTAATGGATCAATTGGATATCGGGTTTGATTTAAAGCAACTTGTAAACTTCGAATTGTATTAATATGAAAAAGATTGTTGTTCTTATCAAAACTTGGAGAATTATTTCTTTGAAATGTTAGTAATAGATATCTTGGAGTATTCGAAGTTCTAGTAAAATGCCAGTTAAATCTTTGCTCTGAAAAAGTTACTGAACTAGCAGTACGCTTTAGAAAATTTACTGGAATTGGTTTGTTAGTTTTTAATCTTCTTGCAATAGCTAATTTGACCTCTAAACTAGGAGTAATATGCTTAATCCACAATTCAAGTCTATCAATTTTTAAATATGCTTTTTTTCCAGTCTTACCAAAAAATATTAATTCATTATTTGCTGTACGATGAATTAATAATTTTAATTTTAATTGATATGATATTTTGTCATAATCTAAATATCCGAATAATGGAGACAATGACCAATTAACTGTCTGTTTACTTTTCTTGTTAAATTCACGTCTTTCTTTATATGCATCATTATTTGTTTTATTTAAATGTTTTGCAATATTTTCTACATCTTTCGCAATTCCTGCTGCATCTGTTCCAGCGTGAGATAAATCATCAACAATTATACCATCATTAGTATCAGGAAACCAACCTTCGATTTCATGCTTTTTATTATTTTCACCAATTGTTACAAATCTAAGCATTGTATCAATTACACCTGGAGAATCACTTACTGTTTCTATATTTTGAGTTGCAACATCTAAACGCATTTGTGTAAATAATCTTGGAAAAAAATTATTCTCTAATGCAATATTATCGCTATCTGGTAATGGTGTTGTAAAATTGGCATCACTATATGAAGAATATTCACAGTGTAAAAAGGAACCAGGTAAATATAAATAACTCTGCTGATTATCAACTTCAAAAATTAAATCTCCTCCAGTATTTACTCTACTGGAAGATCCGGGATTCATAGCAACTCTTATATAGTCATTCTTTTTTTGATTGCAACTGACGAACGGAGGATCGTCTAATCTAAATTTATTTTCGATAAGCGAAGACATTTTTATAAAAAATAATTTGACTTTTTGTTTTTCTCACACACAGAAAAAATTTTACTAAAATATTATTTTAGAATTTCGCTAGACCAGCTCCGCTACAGCTTTGCTGGTTAGACCGAAGGTTGCTGTTAACACCATTACCTCATATTTCTTCAATTGAACGTTCTATGGCTACGCCTGATTTCTTCTCCTGTTTACTATCAGACGGAGCTCCGCTCCTCAAGGTTTCACCCCCCACAGCTATGTTAGCAATTTTGTTTTTTGTTTCCTCAGAAAGTTTTTTTAATTTTTTTAGTTCTTCAGAGTCATTCTTAAGTTTACGAATAGTTTCTAGTTGTTTTAATTCGTTTTGAGACTTAACAGCATTTGATATGGCACTAGCTGTACTACCTATAGCAGCTGCTCCTTTTGCAGCAGATGTAATCAAATCTTTATTATTTTTAATTAAGTTAACGATACTTCCAATACCAGAAAAGATACCAGCCCCTTCTTTTTGAACGGCACCTGCGGTGCCTAGGAACTTTTGTGTTCCGATTGTTTCTACACTGTCATAATGGTAAACAGATTTCATAGATGGTTCATGAGCAATTTTTTATTTGAAGCAAAATGTTTAAGATTGTGTTTATAAATTATAGGCATTTTTTAAGATTAAATTTGACTTTTGGGAAAAATATTTATGTTAATATTTGCGCTAAGATTTACGTTTATGATAAGGTAATAACCTCAGGAGCTTCGCTCCGATAGGTTAGAAACCCAAGACTTCGTCGATCAAGATTTACGTTTGTGAATGGACAACAACTTCGAGATAACTTTATTAATTGATTGTTGCACTTTATCTATTGCGTCAAGCAGCGTGTGATGTACTTTAATTTCTTTTCTATTAACTTGCATTTTCTGCTGATTAATCTTCAATGCCGTTTTAAGTGCATTTAACTTAATTTTAAGAACATCTAATTGTCTTTTACCAGAATCTAACTGTTCTTTATTTTCTTTAGAGTTTTCTTGTAAATTTTTCTTTAATTCATTTTCTAGATTGATTTTAAGATTTTTCATTTCATCAACTTTTTGATTAAGTGAGTTTACTTCATTTATTATTCTATTCATCTTTTTCAATTGTTGAGTAATTTTAGAACTCAATTCATCAACACTTTTTTGGAATGTAGTTTGTAACTGCTTTAAATTTTTTTTAATTCTTTCAGGTAGTTTTTCTATTTCATCTTCTAATTGTTCTTTCAATAGTTGTATCTGATGTTTATTTTTAATTACAGCAGATTTTAAATTTAAAGAAAGTAATATTAAAATTTTTGATTGTTCAGAAATCTTTTTAAAAAGTTTTGCTATATCTGCTTCTAGCTCTCTATCCTTTTCATCAAGTTTTGATAATTTTTCGTTTAATGATTTGTCATTTAGTTTAAGCAACTTTAATTCATTCATCAGTGGAACCAAAACATCGTTTATATATTTTTCTTTTAAGTCATTGATTTGTGTATCAACATATTGTTTATTTGTTAACTCTGTATTTTGTTGCGGAAGAATAGGAAGATGCAATGGACCAGATAAAACGTCTCCAGTTTTCATGATATAATTTTCTATCTCTATTTCTAATTCCCGATTATTCGGGATATATGCACCTCCACCAACATTTGGTAACATCATTTTTTTAACAATAAAAGATATATATGTCATGGAAATAAAAAATAATTTTTTCACGGATCAACAAAGACAATGAATGGACATCAGATCACTCAGATTCCTTCTATTTCTGAGGCTTCTTCAATTTTCGTCGTCGCCGTTGCCGTCGCCGTCCCCGCCGAAGTTCCTTCCATTTCTGAGGCTTCCTCTGTTGAGGTTTCCATTTTTAAAGAAATATTTTGAATACAATCTTCTGGTATATTAGGACAACGTGATATTTTTTGGGCTATCTAGATTTTCATCTGCCTACATTTTCGATCTTCGGCTACGTGATATTTTTCGGCCACGTGATATTTTTTAGATTACGTGATATTTTAAGACCGCCTAAATTTTCATACACGTGATATTTTGAGACCGCCTAAATTTTCGATTACGTGATATTTTGAGACCGCCTAAATTTTTGAAATTTTGATTTTTTTGAAAATTTGTCACTACCTAAATTTTCGCCCTTCGGCCTTCGGCCTGATGAAATTTGAAGTCTACCTAAATTTTAAAATTTTGATTTTTTGAAATTTTTGAAAAAACCCGCAAAAGTGTGACATCCGGCGCAAGCGAAGCGAAGCAAAGCGAAGCGAAGCGTCGCGCCGGATGTCACAATATATATACTACTTCAGTATGATAAGAAAATTTACTTTTTTCGCAAGCAACTGGCTTGTTATTAAGTTAATCAAATCTCAGCAGATCGTAGCCATCGCAAGATATCTATCGACTTGCTAGCCCTCACCAATCGCGGTCAGGTTCGAACGAGAGGCGTTGGAGACAGAAGTAGTGAAAGCATACACTCATGCCACAAAGCCTCCAGAATATCTGTTGAATGCTTGACTGAGCTAGGAAGGCTGACACGTGGAGGGGAGAATCCACAAGTGAATTGTCTTATTGATAAATGTCAAATGTCGGCGGATGTAATAATCACGAGACATGATTTGTCCTGTTGGACCTAGTTAGTGGTGGGCATATCCGACGGCCTTGTGGCTATGGAGGGCATGCTTCTGTCTCCTCCTCCTCGCTGCTCTGAGCTTTTTTGAGATTTGATGACGATCCAGGTTATTTATATGAAGTTCTTAATTCTCCTATTAATTCATAGGGTTTCTTTAATCGTTGGCGCACGACGATTTCGAAGTGAACAAGTAAAATGTCTTTTCTCCCTCATTTATTGAGGGTATGGATCTCTGGTCAGGTGAATTGGTACTCTAAATTCTCTAAATTACATGCAATTCTTCATCAAAATTGTATACACTATAACTCACTTTAAGCAATGAGCAAATGACTATTTGCATATGTAAAGCGGAAATTAAGAAAACAAGCATGAGTAAGCCTCATTTGATGCAGCCACAGAAACCGAATTGTCGCCCTTGGTTCAATTTAGTAGGACGAATACCTACTGCTTTTTGAACTTCAATTCTGCAGCTAGCAGATATTGGCACTGATCTAGATCAATTTTGTTGGATCACATGATGAATTGAATTGCCAAAATTGCGAGGTGAAGATTTTTACGTAAGACGAAATGTTGTAAGTTGATTATCAGAATGATTTTGCATTTAAAGAGAAATTATGTTATTCGTGATACTCAACAAGGTGCATTTTTTCACATTATTTTCAGCATTAATCATAAGTTTCACTTGAATTTCAATTTGACTTTAATATACACGAGTAGTAAGTAAAACTCCACTTCTGGATAGCGCAAGATGGCCGCCATCGAAAAAAGTCGCTAAGTCCCCCCCCTCGCAAACGACAGAGTGTGAGACTCGGGTGAGTTGGCCTCGGGTGGGTTGACGTGGGCGACCGTCTAGGTTGTCGTGGTGAAATGGTGAAACGGATTTCAGATTTGGAATCAGCGTGAAATTCTGCATCTGTATGGTGAATTTGAAAGCAATCGGAGAGAAAAAATTTTCGCTGACGTCCCCCCCCCCGTCACCGAACTTCCAATTTTGCTTCTAGTGGATGGATTTTGTCGTGCAATAGCTCGTTTGAAAGCTAAGAGTGAGACAAATTCACTGAAAGAAACGGCTTGTTCATATCTGTCTTCGTTTAGATGTGAGACGCCATTTAAGATTTTGGGAGATTGGCGAAAAACGACAAGAGTTAGAATTTTGGACGTTTTGGGCTGTAGCGCCAAAACGAAGCATCGGATGGGAAAACGGATTTCAGATTCGGATTCAGCGTGAAATTCTGCATCTGTATGGTGAATTTGAAAGCAATCGGAGAGAAAAAATTTTCGCTGACGCCCCCCTCCGTCACCAAACTTCCAATTTTGATTCTAGTGGATGGACTTTGTCGTGCAATAGCTCGTTTGAAAGCAAAGAGTGAGACAAATTCAGTGAATGAAACGGCTTGTTCATATCTGTCTTCGTTTAGATGTGAGACGCCATTTAAGATTTTGGGAGATTGGCGAAAAACGACAGAGTTAGAATTTCCCAAGAAACAGCTTCAGCGGGCGAACGAAGGCTTGGATTGGTAAACGAAGGCCAGATTTGGAATCAGCTTGATGTTATTGTCCAATGAGGATCATCATCCAATGAGAATCAAGCATTTCTATATAAATAGCGAGCCTTTCACAGTGAGAATCATTCCATCGTTGAATCACACGAGTGACGGACGCACATTTTCTCTCTCTCTCTCTCTATTCTATTATCCAACTAAAATGGTAAGTCGCTACTTCCCTCCCTCTCCTCCCTTGAACGTAAACTTAATACAATCTTTTTCATTTTCAGGTATCTACTCCATCTGCTGCACCAGTAGGACAAAATGGCGGTCAAACGTTACAAGGTTCGCTACGATCAGATCATCCACAACTGAGGCCAGTGGAAGAAACAACCAAGGTACATAATCCTACACCGCTACAGCGTAAATTTAAACAAGTCTTGCGTTATGACGATCATAGCGTAGTACTCCAAACGGGAATGCTCCCTTCCACGGATGTCAAGATAATGCGCAATCAGTATGGGGACTACATACTGATCCCCGTGAGTCCGTACATTCGCCACCAACTTGATATTATTGAGGAGTACGTGACATTAAATATGGACATTCCTACTCCTCTTGCTCAAGAGTGGAAGGCGAGAGATGACAAGGATACTCCCTATAGAAAGATTTGGGATGGTAATCAAATTTGCCTACCGGTATCACATTGGTGCACTTACTATAAGAAGGAGGGAGATCATTCAACATCCATCACATGCGACGAGCTCGGAGAAGGTACTTGGGATATCCTTTTCAAAGTGAATGGGCTATATTATGGTCGGCACAAGGATAATAAAATAGCCTCGCTGTCCATGCATATGGAATCCATCCTATATATTCCAAAACCACCCAACGTGGATGACATAATTGATCAAATCCTTAACAGCAGTGGTACGAAGCGCAAGTCGGAGAAGAATGCTGCCTCCAAACGCAAATCAAAGAAGGAGAATTACTAGTCCTTTCCTAACTCTACCCTATGACAATTCGCTTATGTGCTTTGAGTGTCGCAGACGTGGTCTTATTAGATACATTTTACTTCTTCGTTGCCATCATATCATTTGTGTATTTTGTCGTGAAAAGCATCGATGTAATTCTTCATTTTGTAATATGTTATAGAACGTTTCCTTAGATGTGTAAATTTCCGTTTTAGGCTTCTATCATCATTTTTATGGATTGTGAGGGTGAACCTGTACAGGAGCTCAGTGCTATTGCTATGAACAATTGGACATATCAGATTGTTAGTGTCTATCATCAACATGCCAACTGCGATCCCAATGTTGATCAATGGGCGAGAAAACACATTCATGGACTTAATCTGAAATATTTGCAAGACTATGGCTTTTCTTGTGAGAGTGGTCTTCTTATTGACTTTAAACGATGGTTAGCTGCTTTCAATGTTATACGCATCTTTTGTAATAATCCTGGTAAGGAGAGGAAAGTATTTCCCAATCTAATCATTGATGACATTTTGCTCCCACCTTGGGATAGTAGAGTGAATCAACACTACCATGAAGTCACGAAACGTTTTAAGGATTTGTCTGTTCCTATTTTGTCTGTTCGTTGTAGTAGCTACGTTCATAACCAATGCTTCTTTCCTCCTTACCTCAACACTGCCGAAGTCCTGTATGGTTATCATTGCTCGCTGTATGATAGTTACCAGCTGTATCTATTTTATCTCTATTTTATCTGTTTCAAACCATTGATTTATAATGCATGCTTGTTACCGTTATTCAATAAATGTTACTATGAGAAGAGTTGTTTTCATGCAATGTATGGGTTAGATAAAGGGCGATCATGTCTTTCTCAAACGACTGCGGAACATTACATTTTCATAGGCAAAAGTTAAAAGGAGCTGTTCAAGATTATGTGATAAATTTTCATAAAGATGAGACCGACATCGAAGCAGTGGTCGATGATGCTAGCACTCTATTTCTAGAGTTAATGAATACATTCTCTGATAGCATTGTCATGGCGCGATTAGTTGCGAAAATTAAGTTTAGTCATTTTGGAAAAGAAGAGGTGGAAAGTCGCTCTTTCCATTTTGCTTCTTATTCAATGGAAGTGGTAGATCATCCCGAAGAATTTTTTAAAAGACATATGATAAAAATTGCTGAACATCTTAACGCATTTAACCATCATGGCAGCAGTCTAGTGATTGAAGCGATTTCAGATATTCACATTCAACTTTCCATAAAGAAAAATTGAAAATGCAGTGGTACTTGATTGTAGCACAATTGGTTTTCGAGCTATGCCTGCTCACTCTCGAAGTATATTCCTTCTGTACATGCGTCTATTATTTAGAAAAGGCTAGCAAATTCATATCTTCAAAAAGACTTGCTATAGACATCAGTAACGGTGAAACTATGTGCTGCGATGTATGTAAGCGAAAGGATGGAAATGAAAAGCGCATCTTCAAGAGAAGTAAGCATGCTTTTTGTCAACGCTGTTTCATACGTAATTGCATTCAACTTTGCAAATGTAACCACTGTGATATTGCTCATTTCGAGTGTCACTTATGCCGCAATAGTTAGTACCTATGCAAATGTGGTAAAGACAGGTTTTAGCAAAGACTAACACGGAAAATGGCGAAACGTAAAAGTCAAAACTCTTCAAAGTTTTCTTCAGCCATTCAAGCTCTCCGACGAATGAAAGCAAATCAGCGATACAATGCTATACGAAATGCTAATGATAAATTCATTCGTGAAATTATTTCTCATGTGAGAAAGTTGAGGACGAAGAAATTAGCACCAAAACAACGAAAGTTACTTAAGCGATATGCTACGAAATTGCGTTTCATCTCCAATCCTAAAGTCACCCTTCAAAGAAAGAGGGAAGCTCTAACACAAAAGGGCGGTTTCCTTCCAGCGTTACTACCGATGCTAGCTCCTATCGTGGGCAACGTATTGGGTAATATCTTTGGCTCTAGACGTTAATTATGCAAATGTTGAATCTCAAAGTATTATAATGGATTTCAGACTTCAATGTGAAAAAGTTCTGACTGTATCAGGTCCATCTCATGCAGGTAAAACTGTTTTCACGCTGAATTTATTGGATAAAAGAAGGGAGTTGTTTAAGGAACCTATCAATCGAGTGATTTGGTGTTATGGTATTTATCAACCGTCGCTGTTTCAGGAATTGCAAAGTCGCAACTTTATTCGACATGAAGGAATTATTGCAGTGGATAAACTTCAGTCTAATGATGTTGTTGTATTGGATGATTTATTAAAAGAAAGTAAGAATTCAAAAGATGTTACAGATATGTTCACTCGCGCAGCACATCATAAAAGGTGCTTTATCATCTATATCACACAAAATTTGTTTCCTGATGGAAAAGAAGCTCGTACACGAAACCTGAATACACACTATTATGCTATTTTCAAGAATCCGCGAGATAAAAGTCAATTTGAAATTTTAGCGCGACAAGTTGCACCAAGAGGATCAAAAGCCTTAATTGAAATTTTTCAAGCAGCTACTGAAAAACCACACGGTTACTTATTCATTGACTTTACGCAAGAGTGTCCGGAAGAATTTAGATTTCGAAGTGATATTTTGAAAACTCCCATGATTATCTACAAACTATGAGTTCTTATTCTCGCATGATTGTTATTCCTCAGGATGAATATGTACAATTGACTGCCATGCAGCAAGTAAGGCAACCTCTTGGAAATCAAATGTATAGGAAAGAAATAGATTATCAGCAAAATGTTCACATCAAAGATCCACATCGTGCTGTATTATTACAATCGGAAACTGTTGAGCAATTGAAAAACTTGAAGAATAAGATGCGTGACTCTGTATCGACTGCTACACCTTTAGCATCTCGCGCACATGCCATATCTCTTTTCAACAGTATTGAACCCCATCTCAATGTAAATGATCGAGGAGAAATCATTACAGATGAAAATAAAGTGATTGATGCTTCACGTTATGAAAACTTGATTCAGTATGCGACACGTAGAAAGCGCCGTCAGGGCTATGTTCCACCTGGTTGGTCATACTTTCTTAAACTATTGAAAAAGCATAATGTGCCAAAATTTGCTTTGAATAATGAGACATTGAAAGAACTTGATTCAACAGTGGCTACTGCTCCAATGCTTCAGACGATGAAAATGTCAACAAATTGGTTTAAGACGTCACCTGCTACATCCCCTCCCACACTCACTAAGCAAACAAGAGGAAGAACTCGTCGTAGATCTACGCCACGACTAAAACTAGTAAAAGAAGAACGTAAAACAGCTCCTCCCAAGAAATACATGTTCTCAGACTATTAATATGAAGCAGATGTGTTGCTTGCCATGTAATGAGCCGCCAGAGGTGAATGTCGTTGTCACTTGCACTTGCTGCGCCAGCTCTCACAATGAAACCCCTAAGCAATGTGAACACGATCGCAAAACCGCTAAAGCTAAATGCTGCAGTTGTTGTAAATGTAGAAAGGCAAGAAAACAAAAAGATGAGAAGGAGGAAAAAGAGTCAGTCGTCATCGACTGAACGTTTGAGGTCAATCTATTATGATGTAAAACATCCGGCAGGATTTGCATCTATCAAGAAATTATCAAAAGCGAGTGCTCTTCCACAATCACAAGTGAAACGATGGTTAAAGGGTCAGGCTACCTATACACTCCACAAACAAGCGAAAAAAAGTACCGCACCCGCCATTATATTGTTCATGACATCGATGAACAGTGGCAAGCAGATTTGTATGATGTTGCCTCCATTTCAAAACATAACTCGGGTAATAATTTTATTTTAACCGTCATTGATATTTTCTCGCGTTATGCGTGGGCTCAACCTTTAAAACCTAAAGAAGGGAAAGGAGTAGCAAAAGCATTCCAAACAATTTTTCGAGAAGGTCACATTCCAAAAAGAATTCAGAGTGATCAAGGAAAAGAGTTCGAAAATCAGCATGTGAGAAGATAATTTGAGAGGCATGAAATTGATTTGTTTTGTATAAAGAGTGCTTATAAAGCTGCTCTCCTTGAACGTTTTAATCGCACATTAAAAAATCGCTTGTGGCGACATTTTACTGCCAACTTGACACAAAATTGGACAAAGGTTCTACAAGATACACTCCATGCCTACAATCACTCTATCCATCGTTCTATTGGACTCAGACCAGTAGATGTAAATGCTGACAATGTAGATAAAGTGCGCGAATCATTCCAACGTAAACGCACTCATGTGAAAAGTGATGTGAAAATTGGCGATAAAGTTCGTATCTCAAAAGTGAAGAGTGTTTTTGCTAAAGGATAATTTCCGAATTGGACAGAGGAGGTATGTACAGTATCAAGGATTGATCAAAAAGACTCTCCCACCTCCTACAAGTTGAAAGATTACGATAATGAAGAAATTGAGGGTAGCTTTTACCGCGATGAGATTGAGGTAGTCACTGAAAGTGAAACATATTTGGTAGAGAAAATCATTCGATGTAAAAAACGACAAGGTGCAGAATGGTGTCTTGTTAAATGGACTGGTTATCCTTCAAGTATGAACTCTTGGATGCGTCGTGCCGACATCTTTCATCTAAGTGATCGACAGTGATTCATGCAAAGTTGTAACTAACAATGTTTAGGGTTTGAGCTATGAATCCAACTGCCTCATTTTATTCACGACCCTCCTATGTAAGTGGTGGAGGACAAATTTACATCGGCGCTCGCCGCATGTGAAGAGTTTAAGAGTGGATATACTATTTATGCATTTGATTTGACTGCTGACAGCGATACTAGTGCACCCTATCGTCAAGCGAACGTGCCTCATAATATTCGTTTGGATTTGACGTTCAAAAGAACACTACCTGAGACGATCAATGTATTAATTTATGCAGTCTTCGATTCAAATATTGAAATTACAAAGTATCGTGACGTGATTCTTCAGTATAATCGTTAATGAGTTGGTTGACTGCTGACGATATTAAAACTAAAGTACAGCGTAATGCAGACGAAACGACGTTGAAAGCTTTCGATAATGTCTATTCGCTCGATACCTTACCACCTGCAATAAGTCACTATCCCATCTTTATTGTGCTAAACACTCATTCGCAGAATTTAGGCGGTGAGCATTGGAAAGCGATCTTTATTGGAGAAGACCGACGTGGTGAACTATTTGACTCTCTTGCTCAACCTCCAAATATACCAACACAGCAGTGGTTGAGAAAACATACGCGTCAATATCAGCGAAATGAACGCATACTACAACATCCACTTTCATCAAAGTGTGGTGCTTTTGTACTGTACTTCATCTTAAAACGTTTACATGTATCTCGATTTGTATCTGTTATTCAAAACTTTTCATGTAATCCATCCTCTAATGAAAAAATGATTTGTAAGTTCTATCATGATTTGAAATAAAACCATCATGTTGGAAAAATTGTTTTTTATTTTACAATCCGCTGGGTACGTACATACTCGATGAGATAGTCTAGGATCACATTTGCTTGTACATGAGATTTTAGTCCAGTAATGATCACTTTACTATTATGAAAGATTACAACATGTACAGGCAACCAACAACTAATGAGAGCTGCAGGAAAAAGTTCGGGTTCATAACACAAATTGTAACTGCTGGTACGAATCTTCAAAAATGATACACTTTCACTCAATTGAGTAGAGATCACCATATTGTCCACACTCAGATTCGACATCACACACCTCTCCCTCTTCCATATCCGACGTAGTAGTCTCTGTAGCTCTAAGCGCATTGACTGCGCCGATGAATGAGAAAGGGCGCCGAGAATCTGTACAGTCCCATTTGGGAAGAGTTGAAGATTCCGTGAATTGTTCATCTTCACCACTAACATTTGAGGTCGGCCCGGGTAATACTTGCTGTTTGGAAGGTGTTGGTGTAATGTTGTGAGATCGATTTTGGTGTAGAGTCTGAAGCGACGGAGAATGTTGACGATGGTGTAGCGATGGCGCTTCATGATGAAAAAATGAGTAAATTGAGCGATGTACCTTCCTTTTATACTTTTCCCAACTACCTTGATGAAATGTGAAGTTAGTATGGAGTTGGGAATGATAGAGTTGAATTCACCGTTTGTTGACGCGCAACCATATGCGATTTCCAATACGTGAATGTCTTTTCATATAGAAGTATTTCAAATCCTTCATGATATGATGTAGAGATTGAAAATGACGATGAGATAAAGCAAACTCTCTTCTCACATTTCCAGTTGAATCTTTGAAATAGACGTTTCGATCATGATCCGTTTCAATACGTTGTAGGGAATCTAATTTCCAACTCATGGTGCGTGGTAGTCATGTCTGATTAAGATTTGCATAGTAGGGTGATGAACTCAAGATGAATAAATGTCATGATGGATGTATCTTCTATACTTCTCCCAATTGTATTTGCGAAATGAGAAACAGTTTGCGGAATGAGAATGGCATATTTGAATTTCATTGTTGCGACGTTGAAGCCAAACTTGATCACCCAAGGAGATGAATCTTAATGTTTCAAAATATTCCAAATCCCTCATGATATCATTGAGGTTGACAAATTGTCGCCATGTTAATGTAATACCTCTTGATGTATGACCATGAGAATTTTTGAAATGTACGTTTCCATCACGATCAACTCTGATATATTGTAGAGAGTTCAAAATCCAAGTCTTCATGATGTTATGCAAAGCCGCAGATCAGCAATATCAAAATGTCGTTTTATCATATTTTGCTTAGCAATGCGGCTACAAAGAGATTTGCTAGTAATCGAGCCGCACTCTTTTCTACTCCCATTGATCATACACAACAGCTAAATGGAAATTGGGAAGTGGGTGTCACTCAACTTGTTCATAGCAACTGTGTCTATACTTTTGATCATGAGGTGATGACTATTAATATGAGACGCACAGCTGCTGCCGAGTGAAAAGGGCTGCCGAGTATACATTCCACAGTGGCCAAAGAAAGATCTCTTATCATGTAAAAAGTTTATATATGATTTCTTGAATAAAGCGTGTAAAAATATTGTCCAATTTACTCCGCACAATGATGATCATAATTATGTACATCATGTAGTTGAGAAAGATTGGATTGTTGGTTTAAGTCCAAGTTTAAGAAATAATTTAGGTTACCTCGCTAGCGCCTTAACAAGCTATGATAATTATAACGTTAATTACCACCCAAGTGGTCATAAACAGTTAATATATCGAGAGGAAGCTTATTATGTAGATCTTATTCCAAAAAATGAGAAGACGTTGGTGAAGAAGATTGTGATTAAGCCAAGAAAGACAAACATGACTCCTGAAACATTATTGAAGAAATTTAATTATCTCCTTCGAGTTGATGGTAAACAAGTGGCAACATTGACTTATATCAAATCATCTAATCATATTGCAATAAGTAAATTAAATGATGATGATCTAGTATTAGTTTGTTCAAAAGATTTTCATCAGTTCTTACGACATCGTTCTGCAGCTGTTCATGGAAAATTTGATATGCAACATTCACCATGTGAAAGGCCAAATCAATTTGATACAGAATGGACCGTATCTTTATACAGAAAGTGTGTAGAGCCTTTAGGTGGTATCTTACATGAAACAAGAGTGTTGATGCCTCGCATTATTACTTCAGTTAAATTGGTTGTAGATTATTTAAATGAAGTGATTAATGACCAACAAATTTCATTTTCTGAAAAAGAAGGTGTTTTGTCTCTCACTATAAGTGGAAAAGGTATTGAACTAATTATGGATAAAACTCTAATGGACATTTTGGGTTTTGATCAAAATATCTTTAAAAGTGGTACTGTAACCAAAGCTATCGCAGACATGTCACTATCGCGTCGTATTAACTATTTTCAGATATATTCCAATATTGGTGAAGATGTACGTGTGGGAGATGTTGAAGCTCCATTGCTAGCAATGATACCATACCAGCCAAAAAGCTGCAGTATTTTATCTGAGCATACTTTCAAGAAAGTGCATTATACAGTAGGAGACAAATTATTAGTCACCCCCCAACAATAATTGGATTGTTCGAGCCAACCCCGTCTTTTGATTCTGGATATGAATGTATGATCGACAAAATTGCTTTTCATATTATTTCGAAGATCTTTTAGGCATTTCTAGTTTCTAGTAACTCATCTAATGCTGGATAGAAATGTTTATAAATAGAAACGTTTCTAAATATAGGCCTAACTCATTACATTTGCAGATTGAAATGTTCCATGCCAATTGATTGATTGCAATGAGTCCTCATGAATAATCATGAACTTTCAGCGACTTCTATGTACAGTCTGTTTAAGAAATGCACATGCTATTGTAAAATATTTCATTTCTCAACGAAATCGTTGAGTTGTGACATTTTTTATCAATATCTATGGCAGAGTGAATCAACGACCAAAATTTGAAATTCAATTCAATTCCTGCAACTGGATTTAACCAGATTCAAAATTTGTAATAAAGGTCATCGGCATAGCTTTAGCGTTGAATTGAAAAACCAGTCATTTCTCGTTCAGTGCTTCTTCGACATTGTGACTTATGGGCAAGACGACAGACATTTCCGCCTCAAAGAAAGCTGCGATTTTGGCTCTCGTGAAGGGAGGTCGCCACACGGTATCCGAAATTGCTGAGCAAGTTGAGGTCTCACGACGGAGTGTGCAGCGAGTGAAGAAAGCGGGAAGGACAAAAAGTTCTCGTAGCGGTCACTGTGGACGGAAAAGAATCACGACACCTCACACAGACCGCCTCATCTGCCGCCACGCCCTAGCAAGTCCGCAGTCCTCCTCCTACAGACTGTCCCAGGGCTTTGCAGAATCTGGATTGTCAACTGTCTCCTACAAGACCGTCATCCGAAGACTGAAGGAAGGTGGAATAGCGAGCTCGAGGCCCGTTCCGAAGCCAGCCCTCACTCACAAAATGAGAGTGAAGAGACTCCAGTGTGCGAGGAAATACCGAAACTGGACCGCAGATGACTGGGCAAAGGTCTGCTTTTCGGATGAGTCAACATTCTAATGCCAATCGTCAACAACACCGCGCGTCTGGGCTTTGTGCGAAGGATCCCACGAAGGTTATGGTGTGGTCAGTGATTTCCATGAAAGGACCTGGACGACTGCACATCGTCGAAGGGAACATGAACGCCGACCAATACGTCCATGTCTTGACATCTCGCTTGTTGCCTTCTCTTCAAGACTGGTTTCCCGAAGGAGATTTCGTGTTTATGCAAGACGGGGCACCTTGTCATAAGGCTAGAAAGTCAATGGACTGCTTACGACGCAACAGCATCCCAGTTTTGGATTGGCCAGGTAACAGTCCGGACTGTAACCCGATTGAGACTCTTTGTGCCATAATTAAGCGACGCATCCGGACACAGACTCTGACGACGAAGCAGGACCTCATCTCAGCGATCATCAAAGCCTGGATAAGGGATGAATCGATGCAGGAGACCTGCAGGAAACTCATAGCCTCCATGCCTGATCGTGTCGAGGCAGTGATCAAAGCAAAAGGTGGTCACACGAAATACTGATTTTTTGTGGATTTTCATGATTTTCTGTCTGATGTTCAAATGAATAGATTCGTAGCATTATGGATAAATTTTACGCTCTTTTGATGGATAAGCTAAAAAGAGAGCTAATAAACGAAATAGTGTGCATTGAATGCATCTCAGGCATTGATTTAATAGTTTCAATAAAAATGACGAAAAATCGAGGGGGGTGACTAATAATTTGTCTCCTACTGTACAAAGCTGAAATCAAACTACATCCCACAAATTGATATTGCAATTTATGACGATGCTGGTGCGTTGATTCCTTTTCATAAAGATGCTGTGACAAGTATCACACTCCATTTCCGAATGAAGAGTTAATGCAAAAGTATGCTAATATATTTTTCCAATGTGAATAATATGGAAAGTGAAAATAAGGACTCGTTTCTAATCTACTTGCCCAGTAATGCTTCTATGAATAAATTTCCCAAAAATAAACCATCAGACTATCGAGTAGAATTAAATCGCCCATTGCATTTAGAAGGTGAATGGGAGGTTAGCGTTTCTAGTATTTGCTATGCTAGCAATATTCAGAATGTGAATGATGTGGAAGAAATGATATTGACTCCTCGCACCCATAATGGAATAACGATGAATAATGCATTCCAGTTCCCATACAATTTAACGTCAGATGGAAAGTGGAACTATGAATGGATTCAGATAAATCAGATTATTATGGTCCATTTGAGAATGAGAAAATTATTAAGGCATTCAACAGTGGTAATACTTCCATCATGAAGAATAAGGATCAGAAAGTTTATGAGTTTACTATCTATCATTGGAGTGGTAGACAGTTACTTCGCTTTCATTCTTTTACTAAAGGTCTTACACTGAGGTTGGATAATGAATTCTCGGTTTTGGCCATGGACTACATCTAACGTCAATTGCTACTGCAAATGTTAAAAAAGTTTATTCAAATCGAATCAACAAATTTCATTATAAATTTAAAATATTTGATGAAGATGTTGTAGAATGCGAAGAACGCATCATTTTGAAAAAGCGTGGTGTTCAACCTTTATAACTTATTGAGTTAGTACAACGATGGGATGAGACTGTGGGTACGAAGTATGGAGAGAAAATTATGGCGGACAAAAATAAGTTGGTTATTCAGAAATATAATGACAAACTTGCAGTTTATTTCTCTCGAACCTTGCGTCATTTTGTAAGACATCCAACACCTATTATTGGAAGCGGTCTGGTGTATGCTTCTCATGAATATCACACTAAAGCTGATTCAGTTAATGATGAATGGTGGGTGGACATCTATGGTGATCGCATCAAGAAAATTTACCAGTCTTATCAAGAATCTAAAGTTGCTATCAATATAATGCCGCGTCTATATCATACAGTTGAAAGCTTCATTCATGTAGTAAATCCTTATATACAACAGAAGTTGAAGCATGTGATGAAAAGTAAATATGATGTAAAGACACACCACATTTCGTTTTCAATTGAAAATCAACGCGTTGTTCTGAGACTGGGTGATGACATTCAATGTCAATTGAGTAAAAATTTGAAAATCTCTTTGGTTTTTCAATGCTACAAACTGTGTTTACTGCTGCGCATACGATTGGTATAGAAACACCAATGACACTTGATAAACATGAACAGCACCTTTACATTCAAAGTGATTTGATTCTACCTATTTCTGTTGGTGAGAAAAAAGAATACATTTTACGTGATTTCATTCATGATAAAGACGCTTCATATGGAATAGTCGAGAAGATGTTTGAATCTATATTCTATCATCCCGTCGTCAAACAAACTATACCCTCTATTGCTATCAAAATTACCAATGGTTTACAAGAGTGCATCCATGTGAAAGATACTAAATCCCTCGTAACTTTAGTGTTTCGGAAAACAAAGTGAAGTCATTGTGATATGTTTATTGAAATAAAAATATGTGTATGAAAAAGTGTTTTCACAGATAAAGGGGGAATGGGCTGACTGTAGGCATATATTCACAAGGAAGAAACGATCTCATGCGATACATAAAACAACCATGTATATCTACAAAAAGCAACATCAAAATACTGAGTTAAAGTTGATTATGTCAATACATCTCCTGAATGTGGTAGCGTGAGTTTTATTCTTTTGGGTGGAGGTATGTTTGTGTCAGGATGTCCATGTTGAAGAGATGTGTTATGTCCTATCCAACACCTCTTATCCTCCCATGCTGAAAGCGCTCGTTTCTTGAACGTGTGCGTTTTCACAGTATGAACTTGAGATTTTAAGATTGTCATATTGACAAACGTTATAGTTTTATTTTTATAGGCCTTCTTATAGGACCGATGTTTCATTTTGTGAACAATGGATTTTGATATACCTTTAGCACGCTTAATACTATCTGCACATTCTTTATGCACATTAATTTCATGGAATACATTTTAGGACGGAGGAGAATCATTTCATCTACTTCCTTTCCTGCTGTTTCATCCTTAAAACAACCAAGTTTGGCTTTATTCTGTATGGAATAGAGTGGATGAGTGGGATTGTAGTTAGATGTGTCGAAATATTTTTCTAATGACTTACCTACTTCATTAAAATTTAAATCTTTTTGAGTGGTAATACCTAAGAAGAAACTATCTGTATCACCACCCAACAAACGAACCTCTTTTACGAGAGGACATGGTTTTAGTATTTCATAAAAGATTTGGTACATTTCAAGCTTGGAATAATCTAAAACGGCTTGCCCAATATAGATGGGTTTGCACAACTTAACTTCAGATTTTATCATTTTAACACCTACAAGATCCTCATCGATGATGTCTCTATCAATGAAAAGAGGTGATGAGGTCAATTTGTGATATTTTTGATCATCAATGACTAGTTTGTAGTTCATGCGTTTTCTAACATCCTCCATCGTCTTACCAAATAGACTATTATTCTTATACTTATAAAAATCCTTTTCAAAATTATTTTGGGCGAGTGCACGTTTTTGACTGTTACTATCTATGTAGGGTTTGAGGAAGGCTTTCTGTCTAAATTTGATAATGCGGTGAACTGACTTTAGAAGCATGCCCATTTCTAAATAGAATTTTAGTATGCAGAAGTGCACGAGATAATTTTTCTTATCATATTGGGTGAGTGAAAGTTTGCGGCATGGTTTGTACCTTGGCTGTCCACACTCTGTTAAGTTATTATGAAATTGTGACATGAATGGTGAAAACATATCTTCAGTCACTTCACCAGATTCAGGTGCGAGTGGGAAATCAGCAGTTTTATTTTTAATACTATTTGGATAAATCAAATCCACTTCAAAATAATATCCCCAATCACCTTCATCTGGAATTTTCAGAATGTTTGAAGGGTTGGAGTAATACGCAAGCTCATCTTAATTTAGCCAACTAAACTCGGAATGAGGTAGTGGTTTAGATACTGAACTGCCATATAAATTATTTTGGTCATAGTATTTTAGGTGGATATGATCATTACCTACTGTTTTAGATTTTATGTGATGTTTATTCACAAATGTGAGACCACCGCGTATTCCGCGCTCAAATATGTTATACATCTCCGGGTCTTGTAAGAGATGGATGGTCTCGCCAGTCATTTTAAAGGCTGATTTAAAGGACATGGCTGGTAGACTGACAAAGTGGATAGGATCTAACTTGTCTTCTTCTAATGCCACTCGTCGAAATTCCTGAAAGACATCAGCCAGCAAAATGACACTTAACTCTAAGTAAGCGATCATATAATCGCCAAACGTTTTACAATCAAATTTTAACCATGCCTCTTGAGCATGTTCATAGTCCTCTACTGGACAATCTTGACCCGTCAAATCGTTTTGGAATTTATCAATGGAAGGAAGGGTTGTTTCATTTTACGCATAGGGAAAGACTCCTTTGCGAGTGATTATTTCATCCGTTAAGTTTGGATAGTGTTTCTTCAAAGTTTGACTATGGGGAAGAAACTTGAGATTACGAACGAGAGAAGCTAGTGACGCTGACATGAATTGGAATGAATCTAAAAATTTTATTTCGAAGAAGACTGTCTTATTTTCTTTAGTTTTATCAACTGGTACTTTTGCTGTCATTGCCATGAATTTTTCTCTCGTTTGCGCTATTACATTAAACTGCCACGATTTCATCTGGCTCAACCCTCCTTTTATGAGCATATGACTGTCATAGCCCTTCAAGTTATGAAAAATGACGGGTAGTACACGACGTCTCAACCTAAGTGCAAAGTTACATTTGGAGCAGAGTGCGTTTCTAAATTTACCAGTGATGTGATCATGATCACGCACTTTCTTAATTTTATCGTCATCAAACGTTTTATGACATTTAGGGCACGATGTGCAACTTTCAAGTTTTTGTTTGTCTTCATCTGACATATGTAGTGACTTACGCTGCAATTGGGAATCATATGATTGTTGAAATGTGGCAGCTCCATCGAGAAATTCTAGAAATTTTGAAATGCAATCTTCACCTTGCCAAGTATGCATTTTGTTTTGTCTATTCCTAAAGTGGTCATGCCATACTTCATAGCAGGATATGGCTGCTGGCTTGTGGATGATATCATCAATGTAGCATTCTATGTCTGCGTAAATGACACGCAGGGGACTTAATTCGTCACCATTATCCCTATGTGAAAATATTTTATCTTTGGGCATGCGTTCCATTTGTAATTTACCTCGCTTGCACCATTCATAGTGAGTTTCAAATTTATCTTTACTCCAAAAGGAGCGGATGCGGCGGTCGCATACAGAATGTTCACCTCTTTTAGAGTGCCCTAAGTGTGTGTACAAGCGAGAGATTTTGGGAATACCACAGTAGTGCCATTCCTCGCTATCATCTTGT
The DNA here is from genome assembly GCA_907163375.1 of Prostheceraeus crozeri. NCBI lineage: Eukaryota > Metazoa > Platyhelminthes > Polycladida > Euryleptidae > Prostheceraeus > Prostheceraeus crozeri. The sequence goes on along the minus strand of CAJQUW010011298.1, from coordinate 72,510 downwards.
TTTACTAATAAGAGGTTGACTACACGTTCATAACAAGTTGAACGTGAATTATAGCGGGCACCCTTCAACCCTTCTCCCACACGTGAACGACAATTTTAATCTTATTATGTTTTTCGAACGTTTCTACATCTTTGATTTTCATGTTGTTACTATCACAACCTTCAAAGTCTAATTCATCCTCCCACTGTCTATAGCTATAGGTATGATTTCGATTCGCGTTGATATCATTATAGTGAAGGATGGATAGGACTGCATATTTGAAACACTGTGATTTACAATCGACATTGATGACAGCTTTCTTATTATACAACGTTTTTGGTAGTTTAAATGTGCCTCGAGCTGCATGACTTTCTAATAGGGAAATTTTGGACAAGGCTGAGTCCACACCATCAAAAAGGAGAGCGCTGTCGCGTTCATTGAATTTATCTACATTTAATTTTAAACATTGAATGTGAAAATTTAGCCAAGACTCGCAGTCTACAACTTCGGTTGCGGAAGAGGAAGGAACATGAAACTGTATTCTCTCCGTCACTTGACCCGTTTGGAAATCTATTTTAATATATTTTAGTTTGAGGTAGATGAGCGCCTTCATTCTAAAATTGTCTAAATTGTTGAAGAGCGCTTCGATAATGTTAGAATTTTGAAGGAGCCACTCAGGAAAATCTACTATTTGAGTATTGGACTCCATGCAGTAGTCGCGTACTAAATTATTATGTGAAACATTAATGAGGGAGATTGTAGAGGTACCGTTGGTGTAGTGATCATTTGCATGCGTGTGTTGAAGTCTGTGCGAAGATCGCCGAAAGTGACTATCAAAAGAAAGAGGGCACAAATGACAAGGAAAGGAGATGTCATCGTCAGAATCAACTTCACTTCCGGAGATTGATGCCACTTTGCGTTGACACACACGTTGTTTGATGTGTCGAAGGAGACTGTGTTTCCTTGTAAAAATATGTCCGCAGTCAGCACATTCCCACTCGTTGCCTTGTCGCGAGAGTCCTGTGCTGGAACTAACATCACCTGAAAGAGAAATCATTCTATCATCTCTGTTCAAGCCTCAGTGTATTGTTACAACCTACCTTCACTCAATAGCTCTAAACTTTCCTCGAGAAGGGAAGGCGTTGGTGATGAAGTAGATGCCTGAAATTGAGGAAGATGCTATTAGCCAGACGTTTGAGGGAGATGAGAGAGGAAATCTTCAACTTACCATTTCAAGGAATTTATGTTTAAGGTTGATTCTTCAACAAGATAGAGACTTCACTAGAGAACAGTTTACTTACACGTCTCAAAGACAGAGTGAAATGACACGAATGTCACTTTGCATATATACCTTCATATTCATCATTCATTGGCTGTTCATTCTGATTGGTTGCTTGTTTATACTTAAGAATTAGAAACATTTCAAAGTTATTATTCACAGTCAACATGACAAGCCCTCCGACAACACCGAACACAAAATTCTCTTCTCCATGCTCATCACCAAAGGCTCTCGTTGCACCAAACGCTCCAACGAAGGGGAAGGTGGAGAAAATATACCGACTCGACAATATCAGAAAGTTGTCATTACCAGCGGACAACGAAGAGAGTGTATGTGAGAAGGAGTGTCCCGACTTAACAGGCGTGAGGTGGAAGTATCTGCAGTACGATACTGATGATGTGATGGAGATCACCAGTACCAAATTCCTCCACCAATTATGGGTATGGTACACCCCTAACTCCCAGCCACGAACTATGGCAGAGTGGGAGTACATCGACAAAGTGAGGCTCGCGGTAGAAGAACGATTAAAGCAAGTGAACTGTTTTTGCGATCTATGTGAAGTCAGACTCTGGGACGATATTGACGATGAAGACCTTTTGAAATACATGCCATGATAAACATTTATTTCGTATTATCTTTGCTTTCATACTGACTTACTTGAACGGGGCTTCAGTGGATGATTTAACCATGTATACTTTTTCATTTGGAAATAGTAGCACGCTTAGTCTAACTTGTAAATCTTATAACATTTCATATGGGCGATGATGGTAGATGAAATAGTGTTAAATAAAATTAAGATAGCTTACACTTCTGATACAGGGATAGCAATCGACTGCGATCCATGCGTAAAGAACTTGTTAGACTACGGATGGGCTTAAGTGGATGATTTAACCATGTATACTTTTTCATTTGGAAATAGTAGCACGTTTAGTCTAAATTGTAAATCTTATAACATTTCATATGGAAGATGATGGTAGATGAAATAGTGTTAAATAAAATTTAGATAGCAATCGACTGCGATCCATGTGTAAAGAGCTTGTTAGACTACGGAAGAGAGAAGTGTGTTATGTTGCGTGTGGCGCGTGAGTGTCCTCCCATTTCATTCCTTTCATCAATTCGTCTCATTGATAGAGACAGGTAGAACTCATGGTTCTCATAACGTATGCAATGGAAAGTTTTAGGCAACCTTCGACAGTTGGCTAAATGTCGCCCTGGCGCGAATGCATACTACGTTGAGACAGAGGCAATCACTTGCAAACATGACGCAGAGAGGTTAGACAAGATTGACCATTGCCGAATGTCCCTTGCGGTATACATAGCTGCGGGTTTCACCGCCGCCCTTTACAGGAACGCTCGTCGAAAGGAAGTATTACACCGAACTTCATTTGCAACGTTCAAGTTGACTGATAGCAGATTCAACTTAATGATAGTATTCGCCAGTCTGAAGACTGCCCATGGCAAACTGCGTGGAGGTTCTATCATGTCTTGCCCCATGGTGGCCCTTCAGAGAGCCGATGGTTCGTTCTCGGGAGTAACAAGTTGACTATTCGCTTGAATAGTCAATAGGTATGACGGTTAGGTTCTCGTATACCCTATACCGCCTAAGCCGTGCTGGTGCATCTGGCACCTTCCGGATGCGGGTGGTATTCGGAGTCCACACCTCATCCGTCCAAACGATCCTCTTGATCTTCCCCTTCTTCTCATCCTCTTCATCCCACTCGTCGAGGATGATGAAGTCGTGAATGGTGTTGTCTTCATCCCACTCGTCGAGGATGATGAAGTCGGGAATGCTGTTGGCAGGAGACGTTGCTTCCATCATGACTTAAAATTGAATGAGAAGCGCTACAATCTTCTGGCTTATATAGGGTTTTCAACAATGAATTGCTCAACAGCGAATCAGAATGCTTCAGGGATGGCAATCGACTGCATAACGTTCAAGTTGACTGATAGCAGATTCAACTTAATGATAGTATTCGCCAGTCTGAAGACTGCCCAGGGCAAACCGCGTGGAGGTTCTATCATGTCTTGCCCCATGGTGGCCCTTATCAGAGCCGTTGGTTCGTTCTCGTCGTATCTGAAAAAATAGAAAGAAAAATAGATGAAATTATGTTCAAGTGATGGAGATGATATTAACTTACCATAAATCAATTCAACCGGTTCGTTGAACCTTCGATGGTGGTGGCTGAGGCAGGTACTTAACCGGCAACTTTCGCTTACGATGGCAAATTTCCTTGATGTCACCATTGTGTTTGTTGCTTATGTGGAGACAGCGAATATCTGGCGTTGCTCCTTCATAGCACTCGCTCGTTTTATCCAAATCCTCCGACTCCATTATTACATCGTCGATAATTTTGCTACCGACTACGGGGAGGTGGAGCGTTGTTCTTCTCTCCTTGACAGCGTTATTCTTCGCCTCAAGAAGAGCCATCTTCTCCTGCTCATGTTGGAGTTTGAGCGTCGCCTCCTTCGCCTTCATGTTCTTAATGCATGTGGCCTGATCCTGTACGCGACTCTCACTCGCTAGAGCTCTCTTTTGGAAACCTTCCAACTTCAATACTTGAGCCTTAAGACTCCTAATTTCCGCCACCTGCTTTTTGAGTTCAAAATTCTCATCCCTTAATGCTGAGCATTCGTTTTTATAACGGCTCATTTCATCCTTCAGCTTCTTAATGGCATACTCTTGGCTAACGCTCGCCACACCATCATCCTTAGCCCACTGCTTGGCTTGGGCTTTGATGCCTCTCCCTTCTTTAGGTGAGGAGTGCATTTTTGGCGCTGGCACTGCCTGACTCTTCACAATCGCCTTATCGGGTTTAGGAGCTATGACCGCCTCCTCGGGTTTGCTAGTGACGACCACCTCTTCCGTTTCCGATTCAGATTCGGAGATTTCCGACTCAGAGCCAGAAGAGGTGAGGTGAGACGTCGTTGGCTGCTCATTCTTGCAGTCTTGTATGGCTTGAACTGCCATCTGCAGCTCTATCTCCGCATCTAAATCAACTTGAGGTCTTTCAACAGGTGGGATGATGACCTTCCCAACCTCTGAGGCATGCGTCTCTGTCTCCTCATCTTGATCAGGTTTTTCGAAAAGTGGGGTGACGGCTATCCCAACCTTTAGGTGGTATAATTCTTCACCTTCTTAATGAGACATGTTGAATGCGTCTTATAGAAAGACTCGTTCAGGTTTCCCCTGACGAATTTCATGCACGATGTGCATCCGCTCACCACAACGACCTCCTTATGCTCTTCGGGAGTGTCGGGGAATTTATTTAAATGGCGCTTGAACTCGCCACCTCGCTTGACTTCGCCACATAGGCACTTTTTAAAATGAAACTTCGAGTTTCCTCCCATTTTGTAACTTATGTATCTGTAAAGGAAGGATGAAATAGAATTACTAACAGGCGACATTGGCAGTCATTTTTGTAATCTTACATCTAAATTGTGAGATTGGTGGAAAGTGTCGAACCTTTGAATCCGTTACAGGCATTACTCAGAGGGGATCTTATCCCAACTCCAAGGATTCGGCCCACAAATCCAACCTCCCACGGACAGAGCGTGCGTCATATCACTGTGTTGGTATGCGGACCCTGATTTTGACATGAAAAATCGTGGATTGTTTACAAAGGTTGCAAATTCCAAGCCGAAGCTCGCCTCCAACAACTTTATAAATGTCTTAGTTGAATTCAGCAGGGTCGAAAACCCCAGAAAACCTCAAAAACTAGTGAATTTAAATTTTTCAACTTTTTAGCACTACTTATGAAATTGTATAAGTAGTCTATCACTTAGGGCAGGTCAATAGCGACCGAACCTTTTTTGAATAAAGTCAAACGGACTTGTAGAAGCAAAGTTACAAGCCTTTAAAGTTTTGGAGTCTTTTATGGCCTGGAGACGAAGGCCATCTCCTGGCTAACCTCTAAGTCTGACGGCTTAGCTAATATCAGCAATGAAATTTTCTAAGTCGATTTCTTATACAAACCCGGAATTTGGAATGTCCGATGCTATCATTGGAGTTCAGACAGACGACCTACCGTTGACAATCTCTCGTATTAATGTCAAGTCTCTGTCGGTTCCCAGCTTATATAGTCTGTGGCGATCAGCTGATGACGCAATATCCATCATCCAAAAACTTTAAACGCTTCTATCACCGATTTTGGAGGTCCTACTGAGCTGGAAATACACCATTTCAATGTAGAATTTGACGCTGAATCCAAATCTGTTCTCCGTTTTCCCATCCGATGCTTCGTTTTGGCTCTACAGCCCACAGACATCGCGAAAATTCTAACTCTGTCGTTTTTTCGAAAAAATTTCGTGAAGAAAAATTTTTTCTTTCCGATTGACTTGAAACTCAAGATGTTGATAGAGAATTTCACGCTGATTCCAAATCTGAAATCCGTTTTCCCATCCGATGCTTCGTTTTGAAGCTACAGCCCAAAACGTCCAAAATTCTAACTCTGTCGTTTTTCGCAAATCTCCCAAAATCTTAAATGGCGTCTCACATCTAAACGAAGACAGATATGAACAAGCCGTTTCTTTCAGTGAATTTGTCTTACTCTTAGCTTTCAAACGAGCTATTGCACGACAAAATCCATCCACTAGAAGCAAAATTGGAAGTTTGGTGTCGGGGGGGGGGACGTCAGCGAAAATTTTTTCTCTCCGATTGCTTTCAAATTCACCATACAGATGCAGAATTTCACGCTGAATCCGAATCTGAAATCCGTTTTCCCATCCGATGCTTCGTTTTGGCGCTACAGCCCAAAACGTCCAAAATTTTACCTCTGTCGTTTTTTCGAAAAATGTTGAAAATTTTTTCTCTCCGATTGACTTGAAACTCACCATGTTGATAGAGAATTTCACGCTGATTCCAAATCTGAAATCCGTTTTCCCATCCGATGCTTCGTTTTGGCGCTACAGCCCAAAACGTCCAAAATTCTAACTCTGTCGTTTTACGCCAATCTCCCAAAATCTTAAATGGCGTCTCACATCTAAACGAAGACAGATATGAACAAGCCGTTTCATTCACTGAATTTGTCTCACTCTTTGCTTTCAAACGAGCTATTGCACGACAAAATCCATCCACTAGAAGCAAAATTGGAAGTTTGGTGACGGGGGGGGGGACGTCAGCGAAAATTTTTTCTCTCCGATTGCTTTCAAATTCACCATACAGATGCAGAATTTCACGCTGAATCCGAATCTGAAATCCGTTTTCCCATCCGATGCTTCGTTTTGGCGCTACAGCCCAAAACGTCCAAAATTTTACCTCTGTCGTTTTTTCGAAAAATGTTGAAAATTTTTTCTCTCCGATTGACTTGAAACTCACCATGTTGATAGAGAATTTCACGCTGATTCCAAATCTGAAATCCGTTTTCCAATCCGATGCTTCGTTTTGAAGCTACAGCCCAAAACGTCCCAAATTCTAACTCTGTCGTTTTACGCCAATCTCCCAAAATCTTAAATGGCGTCTCACATCTAAACGAAGACAGATATGAACAAGCCGTTTTTTTAGTGAATTTGTCTCACTCTTAGCTTTCAAACGAGCTATTGCACGACAAAATCCATCCACTAGAAGCAAAATTGGAAGTTTGGTGTCGGGGGGGGGGGGACGTCAGCGAAAATTTTTTCTCTCCGATTGCTTTCAAATTCACCATACAGATGCAGAATTTCACGCTGATTCCAAATCTGAAATCCGTTTTCACATCCGATGCTTCGTTTTGGCGCTACAGCCCAAAACGTCCAACATTTTAACTCTGTCAAAATTTTGAAGAAGCATTTTTTCTCGCCGATTGCTTTCAAATTCACCATACCGATGCAGAATTTTACGCTGATTCCAAATCTGAAATCCGTTTCACCATTTCACCACGACAACCTAGACGGTCGCCCACGTCAACCCACCCGAGGCCAACTCACCCGAGTCTCACACTCTGTCGTTTGCGAGGGGGGGACGTCAGCGACTTTTTTCGATGGCGGCCATCTTGCGCTATCCAGAAGTGGAGTTTTACTTACTACTTACACGCTGTCATTACACTGACTAATTAGCAATTAATACTATCATGCTTTTGCTTTTCATCTTCAGCGTTGCACGCTGATATGAACGGATGTCTTGTCCCTCATAACGGAGCGTACATGTAATTGCACTATTAGGATATTGTGAAGAGAAGGAGTACCTTTTTGTACAGTATGGATAAATGCACTGAATAATACTGTTCAGACTGCACATCACATACAGATGTTACTGCAGTTACTGCGAGTGCATTTTGCTGCCAACTTCATTTTAAAAGTCACGATTTAGTGCTTAATTTTCTTTTATATACGCAAAAAAGCTTAGACAGAACTTATAAATAAAAATATTGTTAGCATTCACACGCTCGTTTGCTCCATCTATTCGTGACATTTAAGGAATACTGCACAAAAAACAGACACGCTAATTCTTGTCTACTTTTAAGTGAATTATTAATAGTTCACATGAACTAGGAAGAAATCTATGAAGACTGACTGTCATGTCAAAAACTAATTAGAGAACTCATGTTTTAGTCGGATGTTCGACATTTTTTGTTTGAAATATTAAAAGTTCGAACAATAAGTATTGCAAACCTTTTGTCATTATAGAATTGAATGCTCTTGAGCATTCGATAGCAAAAAGATAAGGAACATAAGAATAACTGCTGAGCATGAGCATAGAATAAAATAATTATTCCGCTTAGTACAGCAGAATAAAATAGCATAGAATTGATGATTGCACAACAAGTTATTGGAAAAATTGCAGACATAGGCTTTACAGAAAACACACAGCTTTTGACAGATAATTCGAAGCGCATACTACCGGTACATGATTTTATTTCTCTCTCAATGAACAACTTATTATTGCTATAACATATGAAAATGATCAAGTTCATTGATGAATAGGTCACTGTAGCAAGAATCCGTTATTGTTTGAGGAGGCAAGGAATTGATAAAAAAAACAACTTGAACAAATTGAAAGAATGAAAAAAACAAATTGAAAGAAAAGACTAAGAAAATGCAGAAAATTGCAAAATTCAGCAGAAAGTCATACAGATACAAAAAAAATATTCCATGACTGTCATAACAGTCAAATCTAAAATTCGTTGTAAAACAATATAAAGAATAAAGAATAAAGTATATGTAGCCCAGATAGCAGGAACAACTATTGACCCTCCCTACTACTTTGTTATCTGCATTCGTCTTGGTTGAAAAAATCTCAAAAATCTCTTAGTTTAGGTGACATGTCCATATCTTTTCTGAATCTTATCATTGTCATCTTATCCGAACGAGGTGGTGAAATTGCTGTCATGCATTGCCTATGCATACCGGTAGTTTATTTTAAAGATGTAGGGCAAAGTTATCGCATAAATTAATTGCATGAAAACACTTTGCTTTTAAAGTTCTCCTCATTTTTGTTGGGTTTTCTTATCATTCATTAGATTCCCTATCACATGACAGTTTTGGTGTAGATGATGTTGGCCAATTACAGAGCTGACAATCTCGCTGAATTTGTTTCGAACGTGTAATGAGTAGTATAAACACTTCGCGGGAGGTTATTTTCACAATTCAACTGATGCATTATTTTTCCTTTTGCCCTTCTAGTAAGTTCCCGCATATGCTTGTGTTTTTCATTGGATTTCACTTCAGGAAAACCGATGTTTATGATGATGAAAAATCGAGCGAAAAATGGAAGGAAAATTTTAGATAATAAAAATGGCCATGAACTACATTGAATGCATTTGATAACAATTCGAAGTTGTACGAGTATTTAGCAAGTTCTATGATTGTTAAGTTAGCTGAATAAGACTGTTGTCAAATGTGCCTCTAAACTCTCTTTTTCACAAATTTCGCATTTATTGCTTGCAATCGTATAAAAACTTCTTTAAAACAAATTAGCAAATTTCTGAACAAGCATTGGAGTAACTGATATTCTTCATTTACACTGTGAGCGAAGGAGGAAAGTCTTTTCTATTGATTCATTTAATTGACAAGAACACATACAGTGTCACACTGTGGGAACGAACTCATTTCCAGTTAGTCGACAGTAAACCAAAATTTAATAGATACTCGTTTTCAATTTCATTCATTAGAATCAATTGACATTATGATCATCCAATGAAATATGTGAGGTGACCTCAGAAATATATCGCTGACTAATTTTATGTATAATCAACAATGCATCTATCTGATAAGGATGTGTATTTTCTTAAATATAACTTAATCGATGCTAAATACGTTTCTTCCTTTCTATTTAATATACTAGCAGCTCGGAGTTTGATTTTGGGCGGAACATGCATCTCCCACAGCCTGCCAGCGGACTACGACTGTGGATCATTTAGATTCTTTTAAAAGGCTTTTCACTCAGATTTTTTACTAAGTACATAAACATGAAACACATTGCAATCTGTAGTGAGGATGAATTAATCATTGATCGAGTTGAGAAGAGAATTTTGTACGCTTTATTTATACACACGAGGCCTAATTTAGATATTGGTGTACTCTGTGGATAACTGAACAATGAAAGAAATAATGAGTTGAATTAAAGATATTGTAGCATGATAAACAGTATTGCTTAATATATGTAACATAAATGCAAATATAGAAGAATGTAGGATAATCTGGCGAAAAGAACACACTTAAATGACACATTTTTTCAATTCACAGATCCAAGTGTGTTTCTGAATAAGTCTGAGTGGACTGAATGAAAAGGTTATAGAATTTATTGGATTAAGTTTTGTGCATCAGTGCAAAATCATTCAAAGTTCATAATTCGACCATTTTCTCAAAATCGAAAGTTGTTTAGTGCGGCAGCTATAAAAAATATTTCGTCACAGATCGTGAGAATGGACCATAGAATTTTCATTCATAGTGCAAGCAATCTTGTTGATTATTGATCATACGGACATATTAGAGGAAACTGGCGTGAATGTTGTTTGGATTGCTTTTAAGATTACATGACTCATTCCTTGTGAATGGATTTGAAGTAAAGTTTTTTGGCTACTTCCCGATTTAGGCGAGTTTTGACTACTTCACCTTTTATGATTTTCCCACATTTAACTAATTTAATTGCACTTCATTACAGTTAACACTATATGTAATCGTTTATCAATAATTTTTTTACAGGTTCATTTACATAATTACATTTGTTTTTCTACATACATGTAAGTCACATTATTGCATTTGCTAGGAAATACTTTCCCCAATTTTCGTACATTTCACGATTTTGTGATATGTTTTCCGCAATATGTTCATGGTTCTGACATTTTATGCATTCCACATTAAATTCTATAATATCGACATTTCTTCTACTCAATAATTTAGACATTGAACCATCTTACCCATGTTTCATGTCAATTCTAAATATTGCGCCACAGAGTGGGGATGTATAGGTAGAGTGTCGACTCAAAAAAGTATCTGTATACAGTGAAAATTTTTATATGAAAGGATTCAGTTTTTTGCAGAGATTGTGGTTCCGTGGTCCAAAAAATTATATAAGCACTTTTGAAAAAGTCAAAATTTGCCAATTTATATACTACCGAGATGACTCCAAATTGGAGAGTGTTCTGGTAGTCTGTTGGTTGAGGTCGCTACTTTGACATCCTACTGGAAGAGGTTCAAATCTCACTGGTACATTTTGCTCTTGGACGATCTTGAATCATGTCAGATTGCGAAGATTCTTTCTCATTTTCAAACGTGCGACGATTATCTTCTGGTGAGTTTAAAAAACTTTCCAAAAAGCAGCTGATCATAGCTCTGAAGGATGCAGTTGATCATGCAGATTTTCTGGAAAATAGACAATGCCTTCCTTTGAGATCAACTGATCAGCAAATGCTCAGGTCAATTATGAATGAAGCTGTTTCTGAAATCAGAAAGGAATTGCTGACAGAAAGTAAGCGACTTATTTCGGAAATGGAACTGAATGTTTAAGCCGATCACACACTAGAGCGATTTGTGGCGTTCAACACGAAGACACGAATTGCGGGGAGATTTGTTGAAAGCAACTGTTGGTCATACACCAATTCCACAATGTTGTCTGTTGAAAGCAACATGCAAGACACAAATTTCTCGAAACGTCACACACTGGGTTGCTTGTTGCTTGCGACAAGCATACAACTGATATTTTCTTTCAACGCACGCAATTTCAGTTGAAGCGCAGAAATGGAGAACAAGGTGGCAGCTACTGTTTGCTTGTCCATCATTACTAGCACAATAAGAAACACAAGAATACAATAATACGAATACGATAACAAATACGATAATACGGTAAGAATACGATAATTGGACGCATGAGTGGTTGCTGAAACGGGCGACACTTGGAGCATACAATGCACTTATCAGTGAAGTGAGAGTCAGTGATCAGGCCCGTTTCAGCAATTTCATGAGAATGAATGCTGAGACTTTTGAAGAATTGCATAAGTTGGTCGCTCCTATTATTGCAAAAAAAGATACGAATTTCCGGTTAGCTGTCCCGACAAATGATCGCCTGGCGGTAACTCTACGATTTCTTGCAACAGGTAAGCTGAAAGTGAATTTGTTTGACGGATAAAGAAATTTATCATTTATCATAATCAAAATTTACTACCATATCGATTACGCCGAAATTCATTTATCCTCATGCAATTTATGTATAATAAAATTCAAAAAAAGATTAATAGGCCTACACAACGATGTACATATGACCGCGTGGCAGCGATATTAAAGTTACCGCCGCCGGTTCTACATCATATTCAGTTTTAATTCAACTATACGTGCATGTCTACATAATTTTAGTTGGTATACACATACATTTTCTGAAATGAATAGCTACACCGCTTTAGGCAGATAGCCTACTAGACGTAGGCCTACCGATAAACGTATTATATAAGTTCAGCTTTACTTGAATATCGTAAAATCCCGAGATCGTATGATTCTGGATTTTATGATACCGGCGGGATCTCAACGTCTGATTCCGGGATTACAATCTTTAAAACAGTCTTCAATCATATTTTATAAACCATCTTTGCTAAACTTAGGCCTATACTTTGTAGAGAAACATGTTGTTCCTAACCTATATTTCATGTCGGTGTTGTAAAGTAGCTGGTATAGGCCTAATATTAAGGTTGTAAGGTTGCTGGTCAAAATTCAAAATATTGTAGGCCTAATATTACTCAACTTGTAGCTTGTCAAGTGCTAAGATAGAAATTATTGATGTCTTCCATTCTTTCGGTGATTTGTTATTGTAATTTGTTAGTTCATTGCGACGTCAAATGAATACGTGTATTTAAGAATGATACAAAGTTATGTTTTTCTCTTTAACAGGTGAAACATTCAGAAGTTTGTCCTATCTGTTCAGAATATCAGATCAGTTAATTGGGAAAATCGTGACGGAAACCGCAGAGGCGATATGCGGCGTACTGGAGGATTATATGAAAGTGAGATTTTGTCTGTTATGAGAATTCATAAGTATAAATACAGTAGGACCTCGATATAACGTATACCTTGATAAATTCAGAAAAAAGGAAAATTTAAAACCAAAAAAACTATTGAAGTTGTTTTGGGGTTTTGGGGATGTTGAAAGCTGTGAATCAATAAAAATGGTGAGACTAGTATAATTCGTTTTCTCTCTGAATCAGGAGAGATTTTTTTCAAATATGAAATACTACCCGTTTCATGAATCGTGGTACAGCGTGTTTTAGACGAAATTAATAAGGCTTTTCATGTCTGGACCCTTATTCACATTGATTTACCCCAAACTAGACTACAATGTATTGTAAAGTTAACTTTAGGGGCAAGCATTAATTGAAAATTGCATATTGCATACCTATGACTCAACATTTCAATAGTTTAAGTTGACTTAATTAAGGTTTAATAATACAGAGTGCCCAGTAAAAAACCGCAACATTTCAAAATTTCAGAATGAAGAAATATAACAATATAAAATCACATTAGCAAAGGGATTGTTATATTTCTTCATTGAATTATATAATATCAATCTCATATCCTTTGATCAAGTTATGAATTACAAGTATGAGTTCAAATAGTCTGCGTAAGTTAGATTATGACTAGTTAGTTAGAGGAGGAAGTAGGCTCTACAAAAAGAATATTGTCGGCGTATTCATTGAAGGTACAAAAACGCGATTTCTTTCTGTGATGACCTTTTATGAATATAATTTACATATTTATACGTCACCTTATGGTGTAGGCTATAAATCAAAATCTAGGCCTATATAGCTAAATTATTTTCAAATGACAAATTCGTAAGTAATCTTCAATACACAGGAATAATTTTCTAACTGATTTTGTATTCCAAAAACAAAACATGAGATGAACAGATCCCCATAAAAAGCACAAATGTAATCAATTCTATGTTAAGGTTGTGTAAATGTTAGCGTTGTTAGAATAGTTCGATGACTGATGCCCTTCATTTGGCCAATGGCGTCCCGACTGTAAGTTGAATATAACTTGCTGGATTTGTAGCTTTGCCAGTCCTACCGCTTGTGGATCCATTTTTCTCAATTCATGTGCGACAAGCTTACCAAACACTTCGAACTCGTCGCAACTTTCAGCTATACTTTCTAAGCAACTGAGACTTTTTTGATAACTAAGTTCTCAAAATCCTCTTGCCTTTGCTTTTTCGTTTTTCGATCCGAATTCTCAGGTTCTCCTTTCCTTTTAGTCATGATTTGGGTGTTAAATGTGCTATCCATATCGTCGACTTCATCTTCTTCGTTATTGCGTTCTGATAAAATTCCTTGTGTTTCAGGTACCTGGAACGGAGGGAGAATGGAAGTTAGTAGAAAGCCAGTTTAAAGAAAAGTGGAATTTTGATCACTGTTGCGGAGCTCTAGATGGCAAACACATCGATATACGACCACCCCCAAACTCTGGTTCATACTTCTATAATTGCAAAGGAAGCTTTAGTATAGTACTTCTTGCTCTCGTTGACGCAAATTACAGATTTTTGGTGATTGACCTCGGTTGCAATGGTAGGGTTTCAGATGGTGGCGTTCTGAAAAATTCAAAATTTGGCAAGTCTCTTCTGAATAATGAACTCCCGTTACCTGCGGAAGAGAAGCTACCTGGACGATCCAAACCAATGCCTTATGTCTTTGTCGCGGATGACGCTTTTCCGCTAAAAAAGAATCTCATGAAACCCTACGCGCGTTCAAACCTTGATAGTCCGTCGAGAATTTACCATTATCGCCTGAGTAGAGCTCGCAGAGTGTCGGAAAACGCTTTTGGTATATTGGCTAATAGCTTTAGAGTACTACTGTTGAAAATGATTGTTTCTCCAGAAAAGCGGAGCGTATAACAATGGCAGCTTGCTCTTTACATAACTATTTGAGAACTAGAATTGGAAATTTGTAGACGCCTCCCGGGTCATTCGATACAGAGGATTCAGAAACACACCAAATTCGCAGTGGCAGTTGGCGCAATGAAGAAATGTTGCGAGATATCGATCCCGAACTCAACAGGAATCCGACAAAATATGCTAAATCGGTCCGTGATGAATTTTGTCTCTCTTTCAATTCATCTGGCCAAGTGTCCTGGCAATGGGATATTATTCGATAACAGGAATTTTTTAAAACATATAATTAAATCATAGACCACATAAAGTTTTTGTTCAAAACACTCTTACAGGGTCAAAACTCCACAAGGTCTTTGATTAAAATAATTCATATCATTATTTTAGAGAAGCAATTATTAGAACTAACAACTAAGTTTTAATAAGAGCGCGATACGTCGTATACATGAATACTGAAGCCATGTTTACGCACCAATTAGTGACGCTTGCCTATAAAATGAAGTAAATAACTCCGCCGATAACTTACAACTACGTAGAACAATCGATTAGACGTCGTGAAAATTTAAAATTACTGTTCTACCGTACATTCTTACAGCAAATGACGAGTAAATTCAAAATACCCTACATCTGGAATGCATTACCAATCAATGCAATCAATTAATACCCCAACTGAGGGTCCTCTGCTCCTTTTCAGAGGATCCTTTCTGGTCCTTTTCTCGTGTGTAATTCTTTGTACTATTTAACGGATACTTGTCATGTAAATACTGAGTGTCCTGCGATGAATCAAACATTGGAGAATGAAGCGTTTTTCTATTCTATCCTTAATTTATGGTAACTCACCTCAGGAGACGAGACATCCTTGTAATTTGTATTGGAGGGCCTCGGTTTCACGTATGGCTCTAAAAAAGACAGCGACTCAAAGTATGGCCGTTTGATGACTTCCTCTGCGCCATTTCCACTTGGTTTTTTCTTCGAGTCCGATCGAATGCGCAAATATTGTGTTCTGAGGGACTTCATCTTTGCTTTAATGGCGTTTTCTGAAATGAAGACAGGAGAAATATTACTCTTTTTGGGACATACGATGTCCATTTCTCTACATAATATTAAAGCATTAAATTTCGTGGAATATCACAGAATTTCTTAAAATACTTGAATGATTACAATATGAATTTCCGAATACCGCTATTTTAGAACATTTTTTCAAGTGAGACAAAAAAAGATCATCTGAGTAGATAAGTAAATATGTATACAATAATTGCTAAGATATGTCAAAAGTGTAGAATGTACGAGTCCCACTTGGGACGAGTACATTCTATAGTTTAACTATCTCGTGAATTTTTATATTCATATCACTATAAACATATCCATGTACAGAAATTATTTAATGGTTTGGAGTTTATGTTGTACTTACATTTAGCGATGAGACAGGCCTGGATTAAATGGTACTGGCGTTTATAGTGATATAAATAGTATGTTAATGAATCGAATTTCTGTGGTTGCTTAATTAAAAGGTCCTACGGTACTTCTCGGTTAGCTCCCTCCCACCTATTCAACTTTCAATGAAAACATATTTCTAAAAATTACTTGCATACATAGCAGAGAAGTAAGTGCGGGATAAATAAAGTCTCCTTGAGGCCATTGACCTCGAAATTGGCAGTTGAGTACTTAGCAGAGATTGAATTCGCAGTTGTGGGGATCTAACCGAAAAGAACCGGCTCTACTATTTGATCATACGCCTACCGGTAGTATTTAGTAGCCTATACGTCAATACATCAAATACACGTACAATGTAATAAACTGATTTGATAGGTCTAGTATAAGAAAGGTCTAGTGGTGAATGTTACAATCTATTTATGTCGATTACAATCTACAACAATCTAACTGTTTGATTGGAAATGTATTCAAAGTAAATTAGTAAAAGGTATTCTCTCACCTGTTCTGACAAAGCTCAGTCCTGATTTTATTTCTGCAATTGCGGTCTGCCTCTTCTCTCTGTCGAAATACGCTTTTAGTTTCGAATCGTATAAAATACCCTTCTCTCTCCATAACTCTATCAGCTCCTCCGTCTGTGAGTTATTCCATTCATTCATTCTTGATCCTTTGATCAGTGGTGATGCGACAACATCAGATAAGACAAATCTCACGTGCTCTCAAGCACGCTGATTGGATACTGCAGGTCAACGTCATCGCTTCGGCGCAACGTGTTGCCTCAATATCAAACTCAGGGACGTGCCAGCATAAAAAATTTTGGGGGGGCAGCCTCTCACGTACCGTATACAATATATAGTAGATTGGATACCCGCGTACTCCTACATTACCTTACGAATATGCATATAATACGTGATATATACGCAATATGATCGATTTTTGTGGAATAGATTGATAAATAGCATTATGTTAACGTTCGCTTAATTTCATGAATGGAATACAGAAGTTTATAACTTGTAATGCAGTAAAAACAATATTTTTTAGAGAAAGTTAATAATTCTCATCTTCAGAAAGTAACAAAAGTGACGAAGAAAATGGCATATTCTCAAAATATGCAGAAGGTATGACGAGTGTAATAGCCGATTCAATAAGTAATTCCAGAACTTGTGTAAAATACTCCAAAACTAGGATATTCTGATTTCTTTATGAATCGCTCGGTTTTTAGAACTTTTGGCTTATAATCGAATTTAATATTATATAACAGATTTATAAAAGAATAGATTATTGATGCTAATTTGAAAAATAGGGAGCAGAAGTTTAATGAATTGCGAACTAATCAAGTAATGCAAATTAATCTTGAAGGACTGAAAACTGAAAAGCTGCCACTAAATTTATCACATGATAAAACAATCCTAAACTAGTTTATAGAATTACGTATTAAAAAAGTAAAGTATCATTTTCCAATGCTGCACTATGTTGTTGTGAATTGCATCTGATGTTTGTAGTACAAAACTGCACTGTTCTGGATTTGGAGTACATTTGCTCTGACCTTATGAATCGACTATAACTTACATACAAAGAATCTCTGATCCGACCATGACCGGAATTTTATGTAAAGAAATTGGCCAAGGTTTGGTTCGTTTATAATGTTTATAATCCATTTTGAAATTTTTTGTAGCAAACTACGAATAGAAAACTTTCTCATTGTTGAGAAGTAGAATCATGATGATTTATCAAGTGATAGTAAAGCTGAATAATTTTCATAATACATCGGTTACTCGGTTGTCGCTAAATCTGAGAAGGAAGATTGTTTTTTACAAATTTCTATATCATAAAATTCCGGTCCTTGGTTGACAAATTTTATCAGTTTGAATGATTTAACGCATTGATTCATGTACAACTATTTCTTATAAACTCTAAAACGTAATTCAGAAATTACCAAATACAGATTGCCGTTCTGCGGAACGCGAAATAAATTCCTTGAGCACATCTCCTAATGAAATCTTGGATGTGCGTTGGGAATGGACATGAAGCAAAAGCAAATGTGTTAGCCTCTTTTGGGTCATAGTAGACCTCAAGTAAGTTTTCACCCTTCGAAGTGCACTGAAAGAGCGCTCTGCTGATGCAGCTGAAGCGGGCAACAACAGATAGTAATTGAAGTAGACGTACAACCTGATCGAGAAGGTCCTTAACAGTGTCTGATTGAGACTTCAGTTCATTTATGACAGAGAAGCCCGACGCAGATTTATCTTTGACGATACGGGGTAATAACAATAACTGGGCTGAAAGTTGTTCAATGTCAAAGTCACTTCCATACTGTAATAAGGTATCTGTTAAATTGGTAGAAGATGGTAGGTTGCCAGTCACTGAATCAGACACAATTGTCTCTATGGTCACCAACTTTTCCATCGAAGGTTGGCAAAACCTCCTCTCCAATTCTCCACACACATTATCCAAAACTTCGAAATAACATTTACGAAGCGTTTCTTCGAAGGTCAAGGTAGCCATCGGGGAAGGTGAATCGGTCTGTTCCAACCTGTAAAAATGTGAAAATAACACATACAGTGCAGTCGTATAGACGATGAACCATGAGCACACTATATAATTAACAAATAATTAACAAATCAAATCTCAGAAGCGTCACAATATATATCATATTCGAACTTAAAGTCATATTCGAGGTAGCAACATCTGATTCAGATTCTGAAATCCAAATATATCATATTTAAAAATGGAAGAAAATTGATTACGCTTAGGTTAACGTTCAAGTTTTATAGTGCGATGAACTCGTACGGTAAACACGTTTTCCATAAAGGAGTATTTTAATAAAGTACATTTTCATTGAGTTGAATTGGTAAATTAAAACGATTAATGTTGTATACTTAGATAGAGTATAAATTATAACTGTGTCTGTTTAAAAGCAGAGATTTATTTTCAATCTGTCAACTCTTCGGCCCTTACCTTCGTGGAATCTTTCGTGGTCGTTTTGGTTTAGCCATCTTCAAGCCAAGTGTACCCGCTTCAACCTCAGTCTCATGCCACAAGTCCTGAAAGGCCATGTCAGTCCGCATGGAGGAAAGAGTCTGTAGTAAAACGTCGACTGAAGATTTTGCTCCCATTGCCGTATATCCTGGTTTCTGCAACGCCTGAGCCAGTTGCTCGCAAGGTCCTAGTATCTTGACTGCAGCTTTCAGACAGAAAAGTGTTTTCGTTTTCTGCATTTTCCTTTTACAGTATTTCACCGACGATTTTCGTTCATCTCTTAAAGCATCTCTATCTTCTGTCAGAGTTTTCAATGTCTCCTGTATTCGCTGATAGTTTTTCAGAAACCTATCTACAGCTTTTACTCGCACTGCCCACCTTGTTGGACAAAGTGGAAGGAGTCCGGAACAAGGCAAGCTGACATCCTCATCGGAAATACCAACAATGACATTGGAGTAGACACTACGTCTCTTGCTCGACTCCAAGATAGTATTAGTTACCTCCTTTACAAGGATCATTGCGTCACACATAAGCTCACTACGTCGAGTAATTTCTTGTAGAGCTAAATCCAACGAGTGATTGCTGCAATGAACATAGAGTGACTTTGGCTGAATGTCATTTAATTTCTTTTGCACTCCATTCAAATGACCTGACATATTAGCAGCACCATCGAAACAATGACCGCGAAGATTATCAATGCTTAAACCGAGTCGTGTGAGCATGTCTTTAATGGCTTCAAATATGTCATTAGCTCGAGCGCTTTGAGGCCGATACATTCCCACGAAGCTCTCGTTCACTTCTAGCGTTTGACTATCATTCCATCTTATACAAAGACTCAACTGCTCATTTCCCGCAACATCAGTAGTTCCATCACAAATTATTCCATAGAATGGACTTTTCTTAACATCGGATACTAGCAATCGTTGCACCTTATGGGCCATTATCTCTAAAATTTCATTTTGAATTTTACCATCCAGGTAATTGTTTCTTCTTTCACACCACGCTTTCAATTCAGGAGCTTCTTCGCATCTTTCCTCTATAAGTACACGAAAATTGCCATCATCGTTGTGTAGTCCGCGTAGTGCTTGTCCTGTTCGAGCCAAATATCGTACAGAGCTTAGCACTGTCAACATAGCGGTGCGTGCCCGTACCTGCTGATCTCTCGATTGTTTTACGATCAGATCGTATACTGGTGTTCCCTGGTTTCTTTGAATTATGAATTCTACTGCTTGTCGATGGTGAGAACTTTTAGCGTGAGTTTCAAACTTCTCGGGGCCTTTCTTCCAGTTTTTGAAACCTTTACATTCGAAAGTCAAATCACGTTCGACCGACCGTTGACAATCAAATTTCCTCGCTTGAACGCACGTGAAGCACAGAACGCTATCTTCAACGACATCGTAATGCAGCCATTTGTATTTCCTAAACCATGTTGACTGACACGCCCTTCCACGACTTCTCGGAAATGTGAAGTCATTGGCAGGTATGTGCTGTTCCTTAGGTACACTCAGTTTTGAAGAAGCCTCTTCATCCTGAACAACACTGGGGGTGGCGAATGTTGATCCCGCGGTTGTTGGAACATCTGCTGTTCGATCCTCCCTCGAAACATCTGCCGTACTGGGCGATTTTTGAGAAGTTGGCGATTCGTTTTCTACATTTTGGGTTTCAACCGGCTTCTTCGGCTTCAACCATGAATCCAATGTAGTCGATTTTGATGGACCACGTGACATCTAAAAAGCAGGATAAAAACTAGTTGACTTATACTAATTCGATGTTTGCAGGGACATTTGACAAGTTAATTTACATTTAGGAGTCCTGAGTTAGTTTTCTTTCATTGCTGTTATTTGAAGCAATCAATCGATTTCGAATTTATCAATGTCGATTAATAAATCTCAGTTTGATTAACGGCCATTCCCACGTAAGAGGATTTTGTATGCTTATGTATTTTCTCCAGTTCTTAATGGTAACCTATTATATGGCTCTGACAAATACATGTGTGTTATTGTGTGTCGTGTAGAATAAATAAGATCTTAATTCTTAAACTAACTACCTCCAAGATAAGATGAACCACCATCTTATGATCGGAGCTGCTGGCGAATTGAATACAACATTTAACTTCCGTCTCATCGCTCAGGCTGGTCCTTCACAGTTGGTTAGGCCGATCAGGGTGCCTGCTAGATTCATCGACTGTCGAAGTTGTCGTATTCAACACTACCCCCAGACAGGTCATCCGAACAAGGTAGGGGTGGAAGAGTCAAACTAATTTATTAAGGTGGCCAACTTATCTACAGGACATTCTAACTATTGGCCTAATCGGTGATACAGCTAAGCCCATGAGTTTTTCTTCCTTCGACTGCTTCGTTGAGCGTTACTCTAACGCTTTCCCACCAAAGACAATCACCCGGGAAGTTGGCCCGGTGGCGAGGACTGTCACGTCGAAGTAAGTCGAATCTGCTGTCAGAAACGACGCAGCGACAGGGCTCTGGTGCCGCTGAGGAGGTTACTCCATACCGTATATTGTATCACCGACCTTGAGTGTAATTGCATTCATCATTTTATTTCATCACGTCACTCATATACTTACTAGGTATAAAAATTAGAACAGAACTGCAGGGAGGAAAAATGTGATTGTTCACTGTTAGTACAGCAGCGCACATGTAGAATGATCATAGAGCTGGATGGGGTGTTGGCGCGGCTTTCTCTGTCTACAGAGGACATCGCATCGAATCCTATTGTTAGAGGCAGCAACCACGCTCACACAGCCTCGAGTGGAGGAGACGACTTGACAACGCGACAATCAATAGAATCATGTGAAGGCGTAAAGCGCACGCCATCTCGATATGAAGAACGCGTGAATATAGATATTAGGTTAAAGATACGGCTTTTAGATATTGTGATTGGAAAATGGAAAGAAATGTGCACAACGCACGGATCAAATTCACCTGATGGACTTTGTCCAAGTTAATGGATTAAACAGCCTCTGGGCATCGTATCCCACAAATTTCAGATGCAGTCTCAACAGGACGTCCACATGCACCGACACTTACAAAATCGTTTCTCTCGCAAGTTTAATGATAAACACAGATGTGTTGAATAATTCATTGACCTGCAGTAAAAGCTAAAGGAAGGCGAAACACGTTCGCTAAAGCAGACAAAGAATCATTCAGTTCGGACTGAAAATTGATGAAATGTAAGCAAAAGATGTAGCAAATTTCTCTTCACGCTCAGATGATAAGTTATTACTGTATATATAACTAGACTTTTTAGAGGGGGCAAAATGAGTGGTCTCCAAATCTTAGGGGGGCAGTTGCCCCCGCTGCCCCCCCTGCTGGCACGTCCCTGATCAAACTAGCTGAATATCGGTTCAAGGTGTTGAAACGTGTTGAACCATGTTGTCAACCCCTCAGAAAAGTATCACACACTGAAGAGATATATTGAACGCAACATGTTGAACGCCACAAATCGCTCCAGTGTATGATCGGCTTTATGACAAGCTGCAACATGTCTCCGGAAACATCAGTGATATACAGGAAAACATGGAGAATCGAATTATCAGTGAAATGGAAGGCAGGGAAATGCGAAAGAACAACGCAATGTTTTTCGGAGTCTGTGAATCTGAATCTGATGCCAGAGATAAAACTGTAATAACAGACATTTTATCAGCTGCTGGTGTCAGTCCGGATATAAAGGTAAAGAGATGTTTTCGTGTCGGTGCTAAGAGTGTCAAGAATAGACCAATAAAAAAGATCTTTCATTCGTTGGACGACAAGATGTCTGTCCTGAAAAATGCAGCCAATCTCCGACATCTACACCGTGACAACATTCATCGCCGTGTGTTCATTAAAGCGGATCTGACTCCTTTACAGCTTAAGAAAGAGAAGGTCCTTCGTGCCGAGCTAAAAACTCGCAGAGATAATGGTGTGAATGTCATCATAAAACATGGTAAAGTGATTCCGGGTATACTGCGTCGTGATACATGACAAACTCCTCCTAGTGTTTTGATGTTGAATCCTCATTCGATTGCTACAACTGGCAAAATTGACGACCTTAGATTGTCATGTGCATGCTTTAAACCAGACTTTCTAATTGTAACTGAGTCTTGGTTGAAGATGTCCTATGATTCCTCGTTATTCCATATAGATGGTTACAACTTATTTAGATGTGATCGAACTCGAACTATAGGTGGAGGTGTAGCAATCTACTCAAAGTGCCATTTTCGCATACTTAATGTTTGTGATAATAATATTTTCGGAGTATCTGAGTCTCTTTTGATAACCTTCAAACATTGTAATTCATATTACGTTTTGGTTGGTATATACGTTCCTCCGAATTTAAACGCAGTGCTGAAAAAAGATGTTATTGATCATTTAGTTGAATATTTGGGTCGTTGTGTTATTGATTTCAATGAACTACGTATTATAGTTGGAGGAGACTTTAACAATTGTGATACTTCTTATCTCCAAAGAAGTCATGATTTAGTTGAAAAGGTTTTTTGTCCAACGCGTGGTGATTCTATCCTCGACTTTTTTTTTGTGTTTTGTAAGTTTTTGAAAGTTTTTTGTAAGCCGGTCTTTGAGTGACAAATACAATGATGGTGTTGTTGGACCACCTCTTAGCAATCGTAGACGAGGATCACATTGTCAGATCCTACTGAGTCCTATTGATTATTCAGTTGATGATGACTGCAAACGCTTATGCACTGTGTATTCCATCAACAATGAAACTTTATCGATATTTTATCAACGTTTAAACAATTGTCCTTTCCATCGTATATATTTTGAGGAAGACATTGATAAAAAAGTAGACCTATTTTATGAGATGTTTTTCTATTGTTTACATTCTTTTCCTTGCACGAACGTTGCTATGACGGTTAGAGATAAGCCATGGATGTCACCTTATCTGAAAGACCTGACAAGTAGGCGTTGGTCTGCTTACAGATCCGGTAATTTTCAGCTTTTTCGTTCATTGAAGATGAAGTGTAAAATTCTTATTCAAAAGTGTAAAGAAGATTGGGCAGCTGAGGCTCGGTCATCTACGCGTAATATTTGGAATGTTGTCGCCGAAATTAATGGTAGAAATGTTAAAGACAACATGAGCTCTGTATTATGTGATTTCAATGACAATGTGGAAGCTGCTAATTTTATCAACGAACAGTTTGTTAGTTTTTTCATTGAAAAAAAGGAAGTATGTTTTCATTTGATGATGATGATTGGTCCCCTTTGATGGAACCATTCGACGTTTCATATTTCTTGGAGAGACTGTCCCCACGTAAAGCAACGGGATCTGACGGAATTTCGAATCGATTTTTCAGACTTGCAGCTCCTTTTATTTCTGAGCCACTTTGCCATTTGATCAACAGTTGTGTTATTTTACGGAAGGTGACTTCTCTTTTAAGATATGTACTGTTTCACCGATTCCGAAGACCGTCCCCGCTAAACTAAATCAATTACGGCCTATTACGTTGTTGAGTATCCCAGCTAAATTGTTGGAGTTTCATGTCATGGGTAGTATGCGTGATGTTTTGTCTAACAGTATACCATCATATCAATTTGCCTATAGGCAAAAGTCTAGCACAACTTGTTGTCTTGTATCCATCCATGACTTTCTTACAAAAATGCTGGACAAACCCAACGTAGAATCTTGTGTCATGATAAATCATGATTTTTCTCGTGCATTTGACACCATGGATCACACTATTTTGTTACAAAAATTGTTGAAACTAAATTTTCCGAAAGGTTTTGTTCAACTGATGAAATCATATCTATCTGACAGATTTCAATGTGTAAAAATTCGAGGAATCATCAGTTCGATTCTGAGTGTGACAAGTGGTGCCCCACGGGGGTTTTTGCTGGGACCTATGTTATTTACTCTGTATTGTTACGATTTCTTACCTATTTTTGATAATACTCATATTGCTCAATATGCGGATGATATTTGTGAAGTTGTACCATTAATGGGCAATTCTGAATTTTCAAATTCTTCGATCGTTTTATCTGAATACGAGCATATGAAGTATTGGGCGGACCAAGTTAACTTCAGTATCAATGTTAGTAAAACTAAAGCTTTGTGTTTTTCCAAGAAACGTCGAATTATTCAATTAGAATTACCATTTGAGCTTGTAGACGAATTGAAAACTTTGGGTGTCATTTGGTCTAATACTTTGAAGTGGAAGTCTCATTTTCGTGAAATTGAATTTAAGTGTTCTAAAAGATTATATCTCTTAAGAGTGTTGAAAAATATTGTTACACACGATGAGCTTTGGATCATATTCAAAGCAAATATCGGTAATCTTATTTATTATTGTACACCTTTGTTCTGAAATCTTCAATGTAACTGTCAAAGTATTGTATCAAGAATATTCAAACGTGCTAAAAGAATAATTTGTGTGTCAGTTAAAACGTTATACGCTAACCAATAGGTTATACGCTAACCAATCAGATTATTCGTGTATCAACACCTGGGAAAACTTCAAAAGACGACGTCTAAAATACTTTGTGGATTTTTATGAAAAATGCCAATGTCCTGGTCACCCATTGCATTCAATTGTTATTCATCCAAATAGTCGTGGCCGTGTACTCGTTCCGCATTGCAACACGGAAAGAAGACAAAACTCATTTGTTGTTTTCTCTTCTCTCATTATAAATGACTTACGCGACTTTACTTGAACTCGATCTTTTGTATCTGTATTATGTTATTTTTGATTTTCATTTGATAAATATATAGAGCTATTCTCTATTCTCTAGATTATATTATAATGAAAGTCTTTATGAGAAAGTCGCGATATTTTTCGTGCTTTCTTGGCTGAACTTTCAAGTTTTAAATTCAATTTTCACCGGCATGATTTTATGAATCGATCACTTAGTGATGTGGACCCATTTACACATTTCAAAGTTAAATGAAGTCATTGTTTTTGATTATGTGATTTTGCTCTGCCAGTGGCAGGTTGCCTGTAATTTGATCACGCTTAAGCAAATACAGTTGAGGTTGAGCATGAAAGTAATAGGAACCCATCGAATTGCTAATTTAACAAACATTCTCATGATTCCAAGGCTGTCATGAGAATCTGTGAGCTGCCATCATTCCTTTTGCATTACAATCATGATCATTCAATTCCGTCATAATTTCTGCAAAACTGCAAAAATATGTATATCACACATTCGGTGACAATACTACCTGTATCTCCCTTGACCTAATATTCCTACTCCATGTATTGCGCAACTTCAACATGCCGAACACTATTCACTACTAGATATGGTTATCAGTGCATTCCTCAGCTGTTCTGCGCGCCATCGAACTCTACTTTCGACTTGATCGCAACCTGTTAAAAGCGATTTGCTCCCGCTTTGTAGAAGATGATTTTCTCTCTCTCTCTCAGTTAATCAATTTTTAATAGCAAACTTGACACCTATTGGGAATTTCTCCCGATGTCGGTAGCCCGTGTCTAGCGTCGACGCGTCTAGTGTAAATGAATACCAAGTGGTTGGGGGGAATGCTACACTCCATTATGCGATATGTGAACGATATTCAGAGTACCATTTTGTATTTAGTTTATATTGACATGAAAATGTCTGAGAAATGAAGTTTGTCTGCATTTCAATCACTTGAAGATGCCTAGCATACACCAGATAATTACAGACACTAGCAATTTCTTTGTCCAATTTACGTGCCAATACTTGCAAAGACATTGTCTGATAATCCATGATAAATAAAAATGTAAAATAATAATCTTGCGCTGAAGTGGATTGAACAATGACTGAAAAGCTATTATGAATTTTCTTGTACAGTTTATTGTCTTAATTATCTTGTTTGTGAGGAAATTAAGATAATTATTTATTATTAGAGCTTAGATTGATGATATTCATCAATCTGTTTGTGCATTGTTTGTTGCAGAAATAGCATTCTCCTCTTTTGCTCTCCGATTGACAGACATATGGATGATGAATTGTTGATATAAAGGATTCTGGAGCTCTTTTGTTTTCAATATTTGAATACACGAATGTATTCTGAAATTAATGATATGTTTGACAACCCACAGTTAGTGGAGTTACTTGCAATTGTTTAGTCAAAGACTTCAGCGTAGGTGTGCAAAATGAGTGACATTGGTTTTTTTCTATTGATTTTCTGATGATTATGACCTGAAAAAATTTAGGTAGTGACAAGTACGTGATTTTTTATATTCAAGTCCCCTAGGCTTCAGTGAAATATAGGAAAAAAGATTAGAAGATTTTGATGCGAAATTGAAATGAATGAAAACTAATTGTCATTATTAAATCTTGCATGAATACAAAGCAGAGGCGATTCGACCAGTGGGCCATTCTGCACGAAAGTTGAAGAAACATTATACTGTGAGGGAAATGTTCCTGATAGAAAAGCTTCAAAGCGTTCCCTTTATTTGACGCAAAGATTTGATTTTAAAACAAAGAACTTTCCCGACGCGTTCTGTCCTAACTGACAGTACAGAAGCCTTTAACACTGTCGAAAATGTGTAGAAGTGACTTCGCGCATCTAGCTTGCGCACGCATGCATGCACGGAAAATCATAAATTAGAAATCACAAAATCACAAATCACTCTCATTTATGATTTTCCGTACATGCATACGTGACCAAGCCGACTTGGCGAAGAGTAGTATATTTCATGCTCTTCTCACTTTGTTATCAGTAGAAACTTGGCTTTCACTTTATTCATTTGTGTGTGATGTTGTCAGTCAGGACCAAAGTAAGTATACTCATTGACAAAATTTTTGAAACATTTACTTCTTTAACTTTTTTCTTTTTGACTGGTGTATATGCATGTATGTATGATACATTGATAATTTATTCACAATCTCCACCGTCGCTTGCACAGAAAAACAACGCATGTATAAGTGAAGTATGCAATCAAAGCATGATTTGTGCGGACATCCATGATATTACTTTTTCGCCAGCTCTTATAAGCAGTTTTATTTGATATTTCAATTGATAACAGAAGAGCATTGAATTATTAAATGGAAGGGACTGAATAGATATGTCAAAACTATGAAACAGCGGAAAATCACATAGTTATCCGTAGACGTTTGGAAGACAAAAACATAGATGAAGTTCCATTTCTTTGGCCAGAATGTCAGAGTTGATTTGGCATAGAAATTAATTGATTGTTAAGGTACTTAACTAATCTACTTTAATCTACAAATACTTCATCTTAATGTTGATAACCAGAATGACCTTAACTTTGCACTAAAATCATACGTGTTCGAAGTTCGCAAAACCGACGGCTCTCAATATCCATGAGAGTCTCTCAGACACTTAGTTGTCTGGCTTTTTCACCATTTGAGACACAGTGTGAAAAGATCGTGGGATTTTTTCAAAGATCCAGAATTCACTGAGTCTAGAACAGCTTTGGATTCAGCAATGAAGCGGTCGACTAAACTGGGAATTGGTGGAGATAAAAGAAAGGCCCAATTTATCCCTGGCAAACTCGAGGATAGTTTATGGGAAAAGAGCATTTTGTCCAACAAAGACGCTGAAAGCCTATTCCGCACATTGGTGTACAAAATTGGGCTACATTTCGGATTAAGAGCTCACGAAGAACACATAGCGTTAGAATGGGATCGCCAGATAAAACTACTCACCGATCCGGTTGATGGGACTGATTATCTCTCATACACAGAAGATTTCTCCAAGACGAACCAACGCGGTTTGAAACACAGATTTGTTCCACCAAAACAAGTGAAAGTCTACGAGGACAAAAGCAGTGACCGATGCCTTGTGAAACTATAAAAAACTTTATAAACACCATCGTCCAAGTTCAACAAAGACAAACGCGTTCTATTTGCAGCCCATGCCAAATGCAGCAGCGAAGAACCAGAGATGGTTCAAAGACCAGCCAGTTGGAATCAACAAAATCGGAGGTGTTGTCTCAAAAATGATGAAAGATATTGATGAAGATGGATATTACACCAATCACTCTCTAAAGAGAACCTGCTACAGTCGTCTTAGACAAGGCGGTATTTCAGCTGACAAGTCCATGAAAAGGACCGGGCATCGTTCTTTAGACGGAGCTATGGAGTATGATGTCCAGACGAAAGAAGACTTCACACTTCAACATCAGATTTTGAACGGACAAGCGTGCAGCAGTCGTGAAGCAAATCACATTCAAAGTGGGATTCATGACAATGATGGCGGGAAGTGCATGGTGAATATCAGCATACAAATGCCGAATGGTGAAATTATCACCATAAAACTGTGAATTTGCTTAAGAACTGTTTCGTGTATGCTCTTTATGAATTATTTGTCCTTATCCATTTCTATGACATCCGTGCGGTTCCTGCTGGGAACCGCACGCTAAATGATATCTAACTAGAAATGCATGTGTTCTGATATTCCAAATCGTGCGATTCCCGACTGGGGAATGTTCATTACATAGAAAGGGAATGCACAGGGCACAGTGAAATAATTCATCTTATTGTTGATAACCAGTTGTGCATGCATTCATTGATCAGTTTTATATTTCAATTCACTAAAATGATCACTAAAATATCGATATATCACTTAAATGATTGGCTGTTATTTAGTGACCGGTTTGATGCAAATAAGGAAAAATGATGAATGATGATCCTGCCTTAAGCTGCAGATACCATGTATTAATTGCATTTGAATATATTGAGCAATTAACACAATAGTTCTTCGGCTTCCGGCAAATCGCTGAAAGATAAAACTATATTCACAACAGAAAAATGGAAAGCAACACGAATCATTCAGATGATGAATGATGGATGATCCTGCCTTAAGCTGCAGATGCCATGTATTAATTGCATTTGAATATATTGAGCAATTAACACAATAGTTCCTCGGCTTCCGGCAAATCGCTGAAAAATAAAACTATATTCACAACAGAAAAATGGAAAGCAACACGAATCATTCAGATGATGAATGATGGATGATCCTGCCTTAAGCTGCAGATGCCATGTATTAATTGCATTTGAATATATTGAGCAATTAACACAATAGTTCTTCGGCTTCCGGCAAATCGCTGAAAGATAAAACTATATTCACAACAGAAAAATGGAAAGCAACACGAATCATTCAGATGATGAATGATGGATGATCCTGCCTTAAGCTGCAGATGCCATGTATTAATTGCATTTGAATATATTGAGCAATTAACACAATAGTTCCTCGGCTTCCGGCAAATCGCTGAAAAATAAAACTATATTCACAACAGAAAAATGGAAAGCAACACGAATCATTCAGATGATGAATGATGGATGATCCTGCCTTAAGCTGCAGATGCCATGTATTAATTGCATTTGAATATATTGAGCAATTAACACAATAGTTCTTCGGCTTCCGGCAAATCGCTGAAAGATAAAACTATATTCACAACAGAAAAATGGAAAGCAACACGAATCATTCAGAAGCAAGTTAAAACATCTGGGACATCGGACACTGAATTAAGCAAACGTAGATTTGATTTTACGCGGTCAGAATGATTCTTCCACAGCAAAATTTATAACACCATGCGCATATTCAGCCCGTCGTTCACAGTCTCACTGAGTCGCTGTCTGCTTCACTCTTTAATAACAACAGTCAGACAACGATTCAGTATGACGTCACAAGTGTAAACGTCGAGTTATTTGTCTGGGAGCATCTCGTTCAATTCTCATGATGACGGTGGAATTTCCAACAGCTGGTTACTCTGGGCATAGTGACTTAAGACATCGCTAAAATAAGGGCAGGCTGTGTTGTTTTAGGACACACACAAGGGTCACGTGCTTCAACCACCCAGAGTTGACCTTCACTGTGATGTGAAACATAGCATATCCATCATAGGGAAAAAATGTTATTAAAAAAGCAAGCAAGGATTCCCTTCTTCTCATTCCAGGAAATATTTGTATTAGATGCATCTTAAATATGTAGATAAACAATATCTAAGCGCAAAATGAAGCAATTTCTCCACTGTTTCATCTGTAAAACCATACCATTCAGAAATAACACGTCCATCAGCAAAATTGGCATGAAATATGGGAAGCTTGATGAATTTCATGTAGGAATTAATTGGAAAATTGAGTTGTTGCCAAAAATTTTAGCCACGCTAACTTTTTGAAATTGGTAAACATGAATTTCTGAAAATCATCTTGGCGAAAAAAGATGGCGGACATGTCGCCAAAAAAAATACATTAGAGCAATGAGTTGACTGCACACTTAACATATTTAAACACTTTGGTCAGGACGAAATTCGTCTGACAAGTTCTTTGTCTTAAAATAACGTTTTAGTCAAATAAAAGGAGTAAGCGGAAATTTTCCTTCACAAATATGACTAACCTCTCGTGCGGAGCAACTCACAATTGCGGAGGAATCAAATCCTGATTTCCAGACTTTTGAAAGCTTAGATGCTATTTTGTTCTTGGACAGCTTCTATGTAATTCGGATCTTAATATAATGATTCTGTGTACATGAATTTCTGTCAAACGCTCTGTAGATGAAACTGTGTTAGGCCCCTAAATAGAATCATTAAATAGTGACCTGAACCCTCAGTTGAAAAAGAGGAACAATTCAAGATAGCCGGACTATGAGGAAAATCAGGAATCATCAGCTGGCCTACTTCACATCCCTCAACATCAATACAGCTCCATACTTAAATTTGCAGTCAAAACCGGAGCAAATTTGAGATTCGAAATTTGCGTGTTGAGTGAAATTAACTAAATAGCAGTCATTAAATTCTACTTTCACGCACTGCTGACATTTCGTCTAAGTTAGAGCGCCTGAAATCAGGGTCTCCGCAGATATGAATTTCTCAGAATTAAACATGGATCCATGTTTTTAAGGATATATATTTGTTTTTCAGCTGATACACATTATTGCAATTATTAAAACTTGCAAACGCAGGCAATGGACTCCTGACTATTTAAATTCATATTTCATCCTCAAAAGAGTGTGAAACATTGCATACATAGCATGTATTAGTTTCTTTAAATAAATGTTTAATAAATTCATTTAATAATTCATGTAGATAGACCTGCTATCGTATGGATATAATGATTGGTATGAAAGGACTGGCTCTTTTACTTTTCGACCTTAGAAATTGGGGCAAGGTTCATTTTTGGCATTTATTACAGACCAAATACATATAGTTTAAGTAGCAGGATAAGTATATTGTCTCAACTCAGCTACTGAAATGAATTATTGCCTTAAGGTTTGTTGTATACGTTAGTAATGGGCAAAAGACCGTTCCAGGACACCTAAAATTCAAAAAAATAGTATCTTTAAAAACGACATAAATTCATGAATTTAGACCCTTTTTTCAGGTTTTTAAGACCTAAACTCATGAATTTAGTCCATTCAAAAAGTACCATTTTTTCAAAAAATGGTATTTTTAAAAACAACATAAATTCATGAATTTGAACCCTTTTTCAGGTTATGAAGACCTAAATTCATAAATTTGGGCGTTTTTAAAAATACCCAGTTTTTCAAATTTTTCAAAATCTCAAATTTGTGATTATGACATTTTTCATTGCTTAAATCATGACCGTTCTAGGACACCGAAAATCATAAAAGTTAAGAATCTCAAATTTGAGAATTACAATTTTCATTGCTTAAATCATGACCGTTCCAGGACACCGAAAATCATAAAAGTTGAGAATTTCAAATTCATGAATTTTATCCATCTTTCAGGTTTTTAAAATATAACATGTGACTAATAATATTTCTTTAAAAATGGATGAAACAAAAGTGGAAGGAACTTCAGAAATGGATGAAACAAAAATGGAAGGAACTTCAGAAATGGAAGGAACCGCAAGAATATATCCTTCGTTATCTCAATTAAAAATAAGTGAATTAAATATAGAAAAACACAAAGATAGAGTAAGGTATATGAAAGATAAGGAATCTCAATTATTATTAAGATTAGAGCATTATAAAAAATTAAGAAAGAGATGGACTAAAGTTAAGAATGTAACACAAGGAATTGGCATATTCTTAACAATAAGTTTAGGTGCTTTAACAATTGTTATATCTTCAGGTGTTTTAGTAATTCCAGTAGTTGCTACAGCTTTAACAGGTACGGGTGTTTTTGCAACTTCACTTGTTACAATGTTAGATAAATCTTTAATAACTAAGAAACGAAAATCATTAAAAACTAAGCATTTACATATTAAAGAAGTCTATGATAAACTACATTACTACTTTCAAAGAGTATGTGATGATAATGTTATTACGTTAGATGAGATTGAAAAATTTGATCAAATAGCTAATGAAGTAAATCAAACCTTTCAATTACAGTCCGAAAAAGTTGATGATAAGAATAGACAGGATGGTAAAATTTCTAGTGATGGTAAAACTTTTACTGGTGGTAAAATTTCTAATGAAGAAAATGATAAAATTTTTTTGGAAGAGCTAAAAACTTTAAGCGAAAATTTAAGCAAAACTTTATTAAACAAAACTTTATTAAACAAAACTTAAAAAGAGAAAACTTTAAACGAAAAGATGTCAAACAACAAAGCAATAAAAAAATAATTTGTTCAGTAAAATGTTTTTGCTGTATTCCAATGTTACCACAAAATTCAAATATTATATTTTAAAAATGGATAAAATTAGAGCTGATAATTATAAAAGAATAAAACAATTAGAAGAGTTAATAAAACAAAGAAATATTATGAAAGAAAATCATCTTCAACATAGAATGATAAAAGCTGGTATTCAATCTGATATGTTTGAAAAAATGCAGCAAACCGAGCAAGTAAAAACTGATTTTGAGAAAACTATGAAACCGTTTAAAACTCTTGAAAAAGAAAGTACAAATAATGATAAACAAATTGATATAACAGATCCAGAGCACAAAACTATATTAGATGACTATGGATTACTAGAATCAAACATTAATAAGAAATTACCAAAATCTATGCAATTTGAACATTCTATTTCATTTATAGATGGAAAAACAATACCTAGATTTTATCTCGGACAAAAAGAAATATTTCCACAACCTTTTCGAGGTATAATTTTTTCACCAGATAAATCTCCTTTTAATTTAGATAGAAATTTTGTTAATCTTTTAAGAGGAGCAGATTTAAATAATTATGCTGTAGAAGATCTCATAAAATATAAAGCTATGTTAGACAGAGTTGGTGCAGTAAAATCTCTTAGACGTTATAAACAATTAGAAAATTTATTATCAACGGGAGTTAAAGTAGGGAAAGGTTTATCTGAAAAACAGAAAACTGAAACAACTGTATTTTTACCAGATGATCCACAAGAATTACTAAATAGATTAAATATTTTAATATCTGCAATAAAAGAAGGACATAATTCTAGTTTCAATGAAATTCATGCTATATTGAAAAGACTGTTAGAAAAGGAGATTCTAAATGAAGAGGATTATAAAAGTATAACCGGACATCTCTGATGTCCTCCAGGGCTTCGCCCGTAGCTGAAATATGTTGTTGTTTTTAATTTTTTATAAAAAAAATATTTCATAAAAAAATATTTATTTAATTTTTTTAGTTTAAAAATGTGTTCAGCAGATTTAGACAAAATTAATAATCATTTAGAAAATTTGATAGAGATTTTGGGTTCATCAAAATTTAGTACGACGTTTAAAATTATAACAACTACTTCATCACACACTTGTAATTTAGAACCCATTCTACATTTGGAACAAAATAAAAATTATCAAATTGCATTGACTAGTTTCTCTACATTTAACACTATTCAAAACGTTATCAAAGATGTGAATGATCAATTTAGATATTCTACTGATAAAGGCAAAACGTGGAAAATATTAACTTTTCTTCCTGGTTCTTACGAAGTTGAAACAATATCAAATGAAATTAAGAGACATTTAGGTATACCATTTAAAGATAAGAAACAATTACATTTTGCAGTTGAACCGGCAGTTAATAAATTTTCTCTTACTTTAGACGAAAATCATCAAGTTGATTTTAATCATGATAGATCATTGTCAAAGCTATTAGGATTTAATAAACAAACCTATAGTCAAGGTTATCATTTAGGTGAGAAGATTCCAAAAATAACTGAAATAAATTCAATTGTTGTACATTGTGACATTATTGAAGGAGGATATATAAATGATAAATTGTCAAATTTAATATTCAGTTTTCCAGCTTTTACTGTACCCATTGGTTATAGATTAAATGTAATTCCACAAACATTAATATATTTTCCTATTACAAGAAAAACTATTAACAACATTGGCATTAGAATCACTGATGAAAAAGGACAAGAAATAAATTTTGGAGGTGAAGAGATTATGATAGATCTTTTGGTTCGGGAGGTATAAACTCCCACGCGAAGCTAGAGAAGTTTAATTTTCTTCTTCTTCTTTAGAAATAAAAATAAAATAAAAATAATTTTTTTTAATTAAAAAATGAGTGAAGTACTACCATTAAATAAAAAAAAACTTAAATTTAATCATCATCCAAATTTATCTAATAAAGTTTTGTCAGTTATTTGTGGAAGATCAGGATGTGGAAAAACGTATCTATTGTTTAAAATTTTAACGACTCCAAATTTTTTGGATTATAACAATCTTATAATTTATACAACAACGGCAGAACAACCCGTCTATCAATTTTTAAAATATGGATTTGAAAATAATCTTAAAAAAACAGCAATTGCTTCATTATTCAAAGAATATGAAAAATCTGAAGATGAAGAAGAAATAAGTTCGTGGTGTGAAGAAGCAGCAAAAAATAATCAGTTAGTAGAATCTAATAAAAATAACCATATAAAGATACAATTAATAGATGATAGTGGTAATATGCAAGATCCTAGTAAACTAGATAAAACAATGAAACATTGTGTAATTTTTGATGATTGTGTTAATGATAGAAATCAGTCAGTTCAGAGAAATTATTTCACAAGAGGTAGACATAATAACTGTAGTGTATTTTATTTAACACAAAGTATGTATTCATTAGACGGAAGTGTTATTAGAAAGAATGCAAATATATTTATACTATTTGAAATAAATGCAAGAAACTTAAGTGATTTGTTAAGAGATTTATGTGTAAGAAATAAAGATGAATTTAAACAATCGTGTAACAATGCTTGGTCAAAAGATTATGGCTTCATTACAATTAATATTGATAAAAAAATTCATGAAAGAGTTATCGAACAATTGTTCTCTGACTAGGCTTCGCCTCGAGGGGCTTCGCCCCGACTGAAAGTCGATAGAAAATATTTTCGCGGAGTGATAAAAATGTACAAATATAGTGTTATAATATTTTTTATTTTATGTATATATGAAATTTGTCTATCTTAGAAATTAGAAAATTAAAAAGGTTCAGTAGTTATTCCATCAGGTAAAATTTTTCTTTTATCATCAAATGGATCTAATGCCAATTTATGTTCTTCTTTTAAATACATGTTATGTTTTTTTGAATTAAGTCTATAATTACATGCTGTTTTTATTTTATTATTAAATAATGGATTTTTATAATCTTGAAATGTTATTTGATTAGCCACTGATGCCTTTGAAATTCCTTTTAATGTTTTATGTGTTTTAATATTATTAGTTGTATCATAACAGTAACATTTAGATTTTAAAAATATAGCTTCTGTTATGAAATCTTCATGTCCTTCTAATTCATCTTTTACTTTACATAAATCAGAAGGATGAATGATATCTTTTATTTTATTAATTTCTTCATCAAGTGAAGAATTATACGGTATTGTTAATTCTAAGAAAACAGAATCGGTATCTGTAAAGTGTAATTTATAGTTTTTGCCATAAGCAGGTGCTAAATAATCATATATAAATCTATACATAAATAGTTTAGCTAATTCTAATATAGTGAATCCAATAAAATTAAACTTATCATGTTTTACGCTAATTCGACGTAAGTGTACAGCACATAGTTCATCACTAAATCTAGTAGTTCTTTTATATGTAGGTTTCCTTGTTAAATTTTGAAACCTATCTTTATCATAAACTATTTCAATATTTTGTCTAATACGCACATTTTCTAAAGTCTTACCATAAAATGCATTATTCATTAATTTGAAGAAAACGTTTCCAAAATCATCTTTATTTCTTTTAGATATTTTGCGTTTTTCAATATTGAACTCAATATAATCTTTTAACCATTTAGATTTTTGATAAAATAGTTTTCGATGTATTTTGGTGAGAATCATTCCATGTTCTAAATACCAATCTAGCATTCTTCCTTCAACAACATACTTTCCTTTATTACTTTGTGTTAACATAAGTTTTTTTGTTGGTCTGTATTTCTTAGGAATTAAAGATTTTTGATAATCTGAAAAATCTTCTATATTGGGAATTTTGTTTTCGGGACAGAAAGGAAAATATTTTGTTTTATCTTTTATTTCATCAGGATATACTAAATCAACTTCATATATATAACCATGATTATAATCTCCATCATAGGTTTTTTGATAATCAAGAATATTACACCATGACATTTCACCTGTTGGTAATTCTTGTATCATGCAAGAAGAATATAAGCTATTAAAATCATAATATAACAAATAGTTTTCTCTCATGATTTCATCAACTGCTGCTTGACTATCTTCATTTGGTATAAGTCCTTCTATATTTTGATTAAACAATTTTATAAACTGATCGCTTTCTTCTGGAGATAAAGGTTTCATTATTCCATAATCATCAGGATTTACTTTTTTATTGTAACACTGTATATAACGATTACCTAAAACTGATGAAACTCCACCTCTAATTCCAGATTCAAAAAATAATAATTTATCATATGTATTTTCTTTATAATGTTTAAGTTTAACATTTGTATGTTTTAATCCTGCTAACCATGTTAAACCTGGTGTAGAATAACAATAACATGGATCTATTCCGTAATATTCTAAACACATGTCACGAAAGTTTTCGAAAAGATCAGCTAGTATTAATACATCTATCTGAAGATATTTCATTGTATAATCATACATTGTTTTACAATTTAACTCTCTCCAATTCTTTTCAGCTTCTGCATAGTCTTCGTCAGATAATTTTGATTGTTTTAATGTTGATTTAAATTTATTTATTGGAGGAAGTTGTTCTTCTTCCATAATTTTATTCACAGAATTAAAATCTCCAGTTATGTACTCATACGGAAATATTCCTTTTAAAGGTTTTAAATTATATTTATTTAATATTTTACATTGTTCAGATTTCAAAGTTTTTCCCATAACATCTAATGAATAAGGAGTAAAAAATCTAAATGCATCTAAAATTCTAATACAACCTAATTGCATTGAAAAATATTCTTCTTCTGTTTTACATAGTACATTTATTTGTTGTTGTTGTAATTTTTCAGATGAAAATAAATCTTTCATTACTAGATGGAAATCATATTTAGAACCATTATAGAAATATAAAGGAACAAAGTTATATTTAAATTTATTAGCATTAAGATTACAAGAATTATGTGCTGCACCTCTATATAATCCATTTAGATGATCATGATCTTTTACCTTATCAAGATATCTACCTTTGCCATTTTTATAATTTTTTGTAAATTCTCTTCCACAGTAATAACATTTTGTTTCATTAATAAAATTTAATTTTTCTTTTTCTGTTAATGGCATCATCGGTATATTTGTTTCAAGCAATTGTGAAAAATAATTTTGTAATTCTTCTACTTTCTTTGTAAACATTTCTGAACTATCTTCACCATAGTATTGAAAATATTCTGATTTCAATAATTCAGGATAATTTGAATGAATGTACATTCCCCAACATAATGGTTTTTGTTCAAATAAATATTTTTCTTTACTTTGTTCAGATGCACTTTTTTCATAATTAAAAACCGAAGGTTCTAATTGGCCCGTACCATTTTCAGAATTATCATTTTTAGAATCGGGTGAAGCCCTGGAACTTTCCGTTTGATTTTGTGTCATATTAACATTATATGCTTCAAAATCACAATAAATAGTAAAGGGTACTTTATTTTTAAAATACCATTTATTATATTCTAAATAATCATCTTTAGGAAAAGTATTTTGAACTGCTTCGTTTTGTTGACAATTCTCCAAATGTCTATTCATTTCTTCTAAAGTTCTAAAACTTGTCATACATTGAAGACAAGGAAA
The DNA here is from genome assembly GCA_907163375.1 of Prostheceraeus crozeri. Lineage (NCBI taxonomy): Eukaryota > Metazoa > Platyhelminthes > Polycladida > Euryleptidae > Prostheceraeus > Prostheceraeus crozeri. The sequence continues at coordinate 33,511 of CAJQUW010011298.1, read as the reverse complement.
ATTTTTATTATCTGAAGTTTTTGTAAATATAGAAACATCTTTACACAATATAAAATGACCCTGATAATATAATATATTCGCTTGTGCTGGTTGTTTTGACTGTTCTAGTTTTTCAAATTCATCTTTATATATTTCATGTGTTTCATTAATTTCTTTTGTAATATTAAATGTATTTTGATAATAATTTTGATTTAATATTTGTAGCTGATAAATATATTCTTTATCATATTGTTCTTTATATTGTTGTAGACATTTTTTTAAACATTCATTTAATCGGAGCGAAGCTCCTCTGGCTTTAGCCGATTCTTTATTTTCTTCATTATTTAATTCTTTATTATTTAATTTTTTATTATTTTCTTCATTTAATTTTTGAATTGTTTCTATCTTATTTTGATATTTATGGTGATATTCTTGTAGTAACATTTTTGTTTGTTGTTGATAATCTATTTTACATTTTTGTAAACTTTCATTTAAATTTTCTAATTTTTGTTGATATTCTGAAGATAAAGATGAATATTTGTAATTATAATCATCAGTACGTCCTTTATAATTATTATGATTAATCATTATTGGTGATAGTGTTTTAACAAGTTCAGATTTTTCAGTACATATTATATTTCCTTGGTAAAAAATATTATGATGCATGTAATTTCCTCTATCATTATATACTATTTCTGATTGGCATAAATTTTTATTATTCAAATAAAATTTTTTTGAATCTGAGTAAAGTGGAGTAATTTTACCAATAGAAACATAATTCACATTTAATTCAAAAACATTTACTTCTATTAAATTTTTATTCTTTTTATGAAACTTTTTTAACCTATTATAATCATATGGAAATTCATCTAAGCCATCAGAAAGATCAAATTCATTTATGTATTCTTCTTTATTATAATGACTTAGTCTTTCTTTATGATATTCTGCAGGATGTAAATGTGCTATAATACTCCACAGAAAACAATAATCATCTTCATTTTTTATGTTGATTATTTGCGGTGAACTGAAAGGCAAAGGAACATAACTACCACCAGTATTATTTTTATATTTATCAATTACTATTTTCTTAGATAGTATTTTAACAAATCTCCAACCAGATTCACGTAACTGGGCTTCAATTATACAATTTTCTAATTTAAGTATCATCGATTCAAATATGGGTTGTATATCATTTACATTATGAATTTCTTGTGAATTTGTAAAATGTCCTTGTATTATTTCTTCAGGAATTCCATCAGGTCCATTTTTTGTATAAAGTACTTCTACATTCATATAACATTTGAAAGATTTCTTAAATATATTATAAAAGTTGGTTAGAATATCAGAAAAAGTTTTATCGGTTTCATTATATTCAAAAGACTGATTAAATAAATATTTTATATCTGTTACGGCTTCATCGTTTCGTTCAGCTTCATCAAATTCATCAGTATCGCTAAATAAATATCTTCCATCTGGTACGGGCGAAGCCCTAGAACCTTCGGTTTGTATGGTCTCATCTTCACTATTAAAAACTTTTTTATATTCCGAATGTGAATAATCATCAAACATTTTTTTAACTTTTATATCAGTAGGCAATGTTTCTAGATAGTTTTTATAACTATTTAATTTTAATATATTTCCTTCATCAACTCGTTCTACATTTTGTAAATGCAATTTACTATTTAAATGAGATTGATAACTTCTTTTTGTTTGCAACTTTTTTTTACATAAGACACAATAAAACTTGGTATTTTCCATTTTTTTATTTTTTTAGAGAAAATTTAAGAAAAAAATTGTGTTTTAATTTTAGATATAAACATTCTAATATCAAGGTCTTGAGAGTTATTTTATATTATTATATATTTCACGTTCTTTAGTTATTTTTGCTTTATCATATTAAGTTTTAGCATATAATGTTCTATAATATTAAGTTTTATCATATTAAGTTTCATCATATAATGTTTTATCAAAAGATAATTTAAATTTATTTTTACTAACTATTGATTCTTCATCATCATAAATTGATTCTTCATCATCATCATAAATTGTTTCTTCATCATCATAAATTACACTTTTTGGTATAGGATGCCCTTCCATGATAGGATACCATTCTCTTATTGGAATATCTAATTCTAAATTACATTTCTTATCTGATAATAATATAATAGAGAAAAATATTGGTCTTTGATCTCTTTTGGAAAATTTAATAACACCACTATAATCTGAATCACTTTTAGTTTTTATTAAAGATGATAAAATTTTAAATTGATTAGATGTAAATCCTAATTTAAATTTTGTAGACCCGACACATAGTTGTCTAACAGTATCTTCAACTATACCATCATTATTATTTTCAATTGTAAGAAAATGAAATTTAGATAAATTTTTATAATTACTAATATTTTTATAATCTTTTTTACCATTTACACCTTTTTCAGATGTTACAGAATCATCATTATTATCATAAGATTCTTTAAGATCGGGCAAAGCCCTAGAACCTTCGGTTCGTTTATTATGATTATGATTATGGACATTGTTAATAGTATAAGGTGTAGTCCACATATAAATTTTCTCTTGTTGAGCTAAACCATTCATATAAGATTTTAACAAATTAATATTTAAGTTTGAATATAATCCTATATACGTATCATCATCATATCTTTGCGGCATTTCTAATGTTTCTTGTTTATAAATTGTGTCTCTATAATAAACTTGACATAATAATTCTTCATTATGTTTTTTACTCTCTATATGAATGTTATATTGATTTTGATCGTCAACAAATAATCTAATTTTTTCTTTCGAAAAAGATTTTAATTTTTTAACTAATTCTTTAATATTGATATAATTAATAATTTTAGTTTCTATCCAATCAGTATTACTAATTGGTAACACTGCTCTAATAAATCCATATACACTATTATGTCCAATGATAACCATGTTCTCTTTGTTAAGTTCAACATATGCAACATCATTGTATTTACTTACTATATCCATAAATTTAATAAATGGATCTCCAGGAAAAATACAGTAATTAGTTTCTATAGAAGGTAAACCTTTTGTTTGTTCTCTAAATATTTCGGCTTGTAATTGAAATAAAATATTAACATCTATACATGGATTATTATTATTATTATCAAAACATTTATTTTCAAATCCCGTTGATCTCGTCGAATAAGAAGAACAGGATGATGCGGGCGAATATAATTTTTTTAAATTTGGATTTTCCATTTTTTTATTTTTATTAGAAAAAATTTTACTTTTTTATTGTTTTAAAAATGATGTTACCAAATGTTGGTGGAGGTGCATATATCCCGAATAATCGTGAATTAGAAATAGAGATAGAAAATTATATCATGAAAACTGGAGACGTTTTATCTGGTCCATTGCATCTTTCTATTCTTCCGCAACAAAATACAGAGTTAACAAATAAACAATATGTTGATACACAAATCAATGACTTAAAGGAAAAATATATAAACGATGTTTTGGTTCCACTGATGAACGAATTAAAGTTGCTAAAACTTAATGACAAATCATTAAACGAAAAAGTATTAAAACTTGATAAAAAGGATAGAGAGCTAGAAGCAGATATAACAAAACTTTTTAAAAAGATTTCAGAACAATCAAAAATTTTAATATTACTTTCTATAAAGTTAAAATCTGCAGTCATTAAAAATAAACATCAGATACAACTATTGAAAGAACAATTAGAAGATGAAATAGAAAAACTACCTGAAAGAATTAAAAAAAATTTAAAGCAGTTACAAACTACATTCCAAAAAAGTGTTGATGAATTAAGTTCTAAAATTACTCAACAAATGAAAAAGATGAATAGAATAATAAATGAAGTAAACTCACTTAATGAAAAAGTTGATAAAATGAAAAATCTGAAAATCAATTTAGAAAATGAATTAAAGAAAAATTTACAAGAAAACTCTAAAGAAAATAAAGAACAGTTAGATTCTGTTAAAAGACAATTAGATGTTCTTAAAATTAAGTTAAATGCACTTAAAACGGCATTGAAGATGAATCAGGAGAAAATGCAAGTTAATAGAAAAGAAATTAAAGTACATCACACGCTGCTTGACGCAATAGATAAAGTGCAACAGTCAATTAATAAAGTTATCTCGAAGTTGTTGTCCATTCACAAACGTAAATCTTAGCGTAAATATTAAACGGACCAAAGGTCCTCTGGTTACTAACCAATCGGAGCGAAGCTCCTCGAGGCTTTAGCCGAACGTAGATATTTTTACCAAAAGTCAAATTTAATCCTAAAAAATGCCTATAATTTATAAACACAATCTTAAACATTTTGCATCAAATAATAAAATTGCTCATGAACCATCTCAGAAACCTGTGTACCATTATGATAGTGTAGAAACTGTCGGAACACAAAAGTTCCTAGGCACCGCAGGTGCCGTCCAAAAAGAAGGGGCTGGCATCTTTTCTGGTATTGGAAGTATCGTTAACTTAATTAAAAATAATAAAGATTTGATTACATCTGCTGCAAAAGGAGCAGCTGCTATAGGTAGTACAGCTAGTGCAATATCAAACGCTGTCAAGTCTCAAAACGAATTAAAACAACTAGAAGCTATTCGTAAACTTAGGAATGATTCCGAAGAACTAAAAAATTTAAAAAAACTTTCAGAGGAAACAAAAAATAAAATTGCTAACATAGCTGTGGGGGGTGAAACCTTGAGGAGCGGAGCTCCGTCTAATAGTAAACATAATGAAAATAAAAATAATAAAAAAACAATTGAAGAAATAAGAGGAAATGGCGTGAGTAGCAACCTTCGGTTTAACCAACAAAGCTGTAGCGGAGCTGGTCTAGCAAAATTCTAAAATATATTTTTTAGTAAAATTTTTTTAGTAAAATTCTAAAATTATATTTTAGCAAAATTTTTTTAGTAAAATTTTTTTTAGTAAAATTATTTTAGCAGAATTTTTTCTGTCTGTGAGAAAAACAAAAAGTCAAATTATTTTTTATAAAAATGTCTTCGCTTATCGAAAATAAATTTAGATTAGACGATCCTCCGTTCGTCAGTTACAATCAAAAAAAGAATGACTATATAAGAATTGCTATGAATCCCGGATCTTCCAGTAGAGTAAATACTGGAGGTGATTTAATTTTTGAAGTTGATAATCAGCAGAGTTATTTATATCTACCTGATTCATTTTTACACTGTGAATATTCTTTATATAGTGATGCCAATTTTACAACACCATTACCAGAAACCGATAATATTGCACTAGAGAATAATTTCTTTCCAAGATTATTTACACAAATGCGTTTAGATGTTGCAACTCAAAATATAGAAACAATAAGTGATTCTCCAGGTGTAATTGATACAATGCTTAGATTTGTAACAATTGGTGAAAATAATAAAAAGTATGAAATCGAAGGTTGGTTTCCTGATACTAATGATGGTATAATTGTTGATGATTTAACTCACGCTGGAACAGATGCCGCAGGAATTCCGGAAGATGTAGAAAATATTGCAAAACATTTAAATAAAACAAATAATGATGCATATAAAGAAAGACGTGAATTTAACAAAAAAAGTAAACAGACAGTAAATTGGTCATTGTCTCCATTATTCGGATATTTAGATTATGATAAAATATCATATCAATTAAAATTTAAATTAATAATTCATCGTACAGCAAATAATGAATTAATCTTTTTTGGTAAGACTGGAAAAAAAGCATATTTAAAAATTGATAGACTTGAATGGTGGATTAAGCATATTACTCCTAGTTTAGAGATTGAAACAGCTATTGCAAAAAGATTAAATACTAACAAACCAATTCCAGTAAATTTTCTAAAGCGTACTGCTAGTTCAGTAACTTTTTCCGAACAAAGATTTAACTGGCATTTTACTAGAACTGCGAATACTCCAAGATATTTATTACTAACTTTTCAAAGAAATAATTCTCCAAGTTTTGATAAGAATAACAATATTTTTCATATTAATACAATTCGAAGTTTACAAGTTTCATTAAATCAAACCCGATATCCAATTGATCCATTAAGATTCGATGATACCAATAATCAATTTATGGAAGGATATGATTGTTATCGAAGTCTTTGTACAGAATTTGGAGTTGAACCACAATTAACTCCTGGAGATTGGAGACATTTATATCCTGTTTTCTGTTTCGATTTAAGTGCACAATCTGAAGATATTATCAAGACTGGCTGTGATGTAACAATTAATATTGAAAAAAAAGATTCCACAACTTCATTGATGGCTTATGGTTTACTGCTAGAAGATGTAAAATATTCTATTGAAATTCTTAATGGAAAGATGGCTAGGATAGGCTGAAGCCTCGAGGAGCTTCGCTCCGATAAGTTAATTAAATTCTTAGATTAAAATTTTTTTTAGTAATTAGTAATAAATTTTTTTTGTAACTAGAATAGATTAAAAATTTTTGATAACTTAAAATTTTTTAGTAACTTGAAATTTTTTAATAACTAGAATAGATTAAAATTTTTTGGTAACTTAAAATTTTTTTGTAACTTGAAATTTTTTAATAACTAGAATAGATTAAAATTTTTTGGTAACTTAAAATTTTTTTATTAAAAATGTCGCAAGCGAAAGGTAATAATAATAAAACTGTTGAATTAAAATTACGTAATATTGTTGACAAAAATACCCCTAAAACTATTACGATTAACAAAAAAAAGTATTACATAAGTAAACCAATGATAGAGAATATACAATTACAAGAAGAAAAGAATGGCGGGATTCTCCCATTAATTCCACTAATAATAGGTGGCATAGCTGCAGCAGGAAGTGTTGCAGGTGGGACAGCTGGTATTGTCCAAGCAGTAAATAAAAATAAATCAGAGAAGGCAGCATTAGAAGAACAAAAACGTCATAACAGAGAGTTAGAGAAAGTTGCTAGGGGTGACGGAATAGTAGATAATTTTATTAGTAAATTAAAATTAGTTGATGAAGGAAAACGAGTTCTTAAAAATATTCTCCACAATGTTGATGATTTAATTGAAATTAAAGAAACTAAAGATGGTTCTGGAATATATCTAAGTCCTAGTATGATTCGGTAAAACATTCATTTTATTTTATCTTTTAAATTTTTTTTATCTTTTAAAATGAATTCTAAAAGTTCCGAAAATTTAATTAAATTAAAAATTTCTAATTTAGATTTATTGAATTATCTATTAAACAAAAATAAAAACTCAAATTGTAAAATTTATGAAGGTAACGACGACAAACAAAGTTTGGCTACTACCTACGGTGGTGACATACAAAAAACATTAGAAAACTTTCCTGGATTTATTTGGAGTAAATATTCGAAAGAAAAACATCTTCCTGGTCATTCATATACCGGTCCAGGAACTCGATTAGATATAAGACTAGATGAGAATAATAATCCGAAACCAGGTGAAGAACCGATAAATAGAGTAGATGCCGCAGCTTACAGGCATGATTTAGCTTATCGAAATCATGATCTAAGTTCTCGACATGCAGCTGATAAGAAGATGATTCAAGAATTAGATAGTATTCAGAATCCTACATTTAGAGAAAAAATTGAAAGAATGTTTGTTAAGAAAGCTTTACAAGCTAAAATGTTATTCGGCCAGGGTTTAAATGAAACGACAGCTAAGCTGTCTGAGAGCAACGCTCGAACTAATAACTCTGAGAGCAACGCTCGAACTAATAACTCTGAGAACAACGCTCGAACCTACGCGTCCGAAATTCACAAGGAATATAGAAAGCCGAAATATCTATTGAAAGTAAAAGTATTTAATAAAGATGATATTTGGAGTGCTGATCTTATTCATATGCCGAATGAAAAAGATTATAAATACGCATTGACCGTTATAGATTTATATACACGATACGCTTGGGTAAAACCTTTAAAAAATAAAAGTGGTCTATCAGTTAAATATGCGTTTGAAGAAATCTTTAAAGAAAGTAATAGAAAGCCAAAAAAATTGTTTGTTGATAAAGGGTCGGAATTTTATAACAGAAACGTTCAGCCACTATTTGAAACAGACGAAAGTCATCGCCAAGGCTCAGTTTATTCAACTGAAAATGCAGGAAAAGCTGTAGTGATAGAAAGATTCAATCGGACGTTAAAAAATAAATTATTCAAGAAATTTACTGAGCAAAGAAATCAGAAATGGTTGAAGATATTACCAGGAATTGTAGAAGAGTACAATAATAAAGTTCATTCAGGTATTGAAGAAACTCCAAAGAATGCTTCTGACGACCCTGATCTAGTACGAAAGAAAATATTCGAGAATAATAATTTGAATGAGAGTAATCCGAATTTGCAGAAACTTAAGCCGAAATTTAAAATTGGAGATAGAGTTAGAATATTTAAATATAAGAATAAATTTGAAAAAGGCTTTGTTGGCTATTGGACTAAAGAAATATTTGAAGTTTGCAAAATAAATCAAAGTTATCCGATTACTTATGAAATTAAAGATTTAGATAATGAGGATATCAGAGGTCGTTTTTATCAAAATGAATTACAGAAAACAGAGCTTTAACCTTTAGGTGGCGCTTTAGCTAGCTTCACTTGAGTTATAGATTGTTTAACTCTAACATAATATCTAGAAATGGTACTCCTTTTTGTAATTTGTACAAAACGTATAAACATAATTGTCCACAATAAGTAGTGCCTGGTGTTTGAATTTGAAACGTATTGTATGTTCCCGTTCCAAGTAATTCTTTTACTTCATTTGTAGGGGGCAAACCGTATGAATCAAAATAATAGTTCTGCTGATGATTTTTAACGCCTGCTGACCAATGTACACCTTTTTCATTTGACGTATGAAGATTTGTTATGAAATTTACAGTTATTGATGGCCTATTTTTTAGGAATTGTAATTCGTTTCTCATTAGAACATGAAAATTCTTTATTCCTAATTCATTTGCGATTTTCTTTAGGTCGAAATTTGTCGTAGTTTGCGTTCCATATAATTTCAAAAACTCATTTATGTTGCTCATTTTATAATAAAAAAATTTCTTAAGAGACCCCTAGAAGTCAGAGGGGGGGTATTGATTTAAAACTGTTCTCTAATGATGTCTTTCCTTACTACTTAGTCAGAAGGGGGTATTGATTTAAAACATTTTTATAATGATGACTTTCCTTACTACTTGGGGGGGGTATTGATTTAAAACTGGTCTCTAATGATGTCTTTCTTTACTACTTATTCGATTTTGAAATTATTTAATTTAATCTAAATTTAAACGTTACATTGTTGCATTGTGTTAGTGTTTCGCACATCTTTTATCAATAGTAATTCATTACTCATCAATATGTGAAAATTCTTTATTCCCAATTGCTTAGCAATCTCATTTAAATCGAAATTTAATGTGGTTTTGTTTGCTGTATATTTTTTGGAACTCAGTCATGTTATTAACCTGAGGACATATATCACCTATATTACTCAGTCCCACAGAAGGAGATAAGTGACGTGTAGCTGACGGATTTTCACCATTCATTTTAAATGAAATAAAAATGTATAACTTGCTGACACGGTGTGATGATTTACTAAAATAATACAACAAATTCAATAGCACTTTTGGAGATGATTTACTAAAATAATACAACAAATTCAATAGCACTTTGGGAGATGAAACAATAATAGCATCAAATAAATCACTATTTCCCTTGAAGAATGAATTCAGTTTTCTCTTGATGGTGGTGCATGTGAGGGCGTCGCATGTGTTGGTTGTTGCGCTGTGCGTTCTTCCTCCATTTGTAAAAGAACCTGCTCATAACTTGGTGGATTAAATGGACGTTGGACGATGGACGATGGTCGTTGGCGAGTTTCTTCAATTAAAACTTCATCTTCCTCTTGCAATAAAGTTCTTTGCAATGAAATGTACGCCTGCTGTCTGCGTTCTATTAAGTTCAATATTCTTTTATCAATTGCATAATTGACATGTGAGTCACCCAGATTATGAAAAATGTCATTCATATTTATGTGAGAAAATATTTTACTCCGTGGTTGGAGTCTGGCTATCTGTCTTGTTACGTCAGTAAGTCTCCGCTTTTTCATTTCCAACCGTAAATCGCGTTCTTGATTTCCTACCATTGTAAAATAACAGCACAAACAGACAACTGCAATTTTCAATGTAACTGGTTTGCAAGAAAGTGAATTCAATAAACTGCACACCCTTTTAAAGTAACGTCCTTCAAGCGCAAATACAACGTTAATTTTCCCTTCAATGCGGGTTGTGAAATTCCATTTACACTATGGGAACAAAAGAACAAGTACAATCTAAAGACAATGGACATATGAGAGAGAGAGGATGAATTAATGAATGAGAATTTCTCTTCGTTTTGGTTTCCATAACAATCATTCATGCGACATTGCTTGAATGGAAAAATACACCAACTGTCGCGCCGATGTCAGAAAGTTTGTCGATAAACCTGTCGACATGGTTCGATAGTTGGTGTATTTTTCCATTAGCGTTCAAGGTCATTCTATTAAAAGCATATGGGAATTATTCTCATTGAAGACAAGCAATTGTTTTAAGGAATGCATGTCATTGTGAATACAACATTCCTGTAACAGACAGGAACGAGAGAGAGAGAGAAAGAAAGAAAGAAGACACGCTGCTCCGTAAAAGTTTAATTGAGATAACGAAGGATATATTCTTGAGGTTCCTTCCACTTTTGTTTCTTCCATTTCTGAAGTTCCTTCCATTTTTGTTTCATCCATTTTTAAAGAAATATTATTAGTCACATGTTATATTTTAAAAACCTGAAAGATGGATGAAATTCATGAATTTGAAATTCTCAACTTTTATGATTTTCGGTGTCCTGGAACGGTCATGATTTAAGCAATGAAAATTGTAATTCTCAAATTTGAGATTCTTAACTTTTATGATTTTCGGTGTCCTAGAACGGTCATGATTTAAGCAATGAAAAATGTCATAATCACAAATTTGAGATTTTGAAAAATTTGAAAAACTGGGTATTTTTAAAAACGCCCAAATTTATGAATTTAGGTCTTCATAACCTGAAAAAGGGTTCAAATTCATGAATTTATGTTGTTTTTAAAAATACCATTTTTTGAAAAAATGGTACTTTTTGAATGGACTAAATTCATGAGTTTAGGTCTTAAAAACCTGAAAAAAGGGTCTAAATTCATGAATTTATGTCGTTTTTAAAGATACTATTTTTTTGAATTTTAGGTGTCCTGGAACGGTCTTTTGCCCATTACTTACGTTGATCACAGAGATAAATTGCTTTGTCTGTTTTGGTTGGTCTATAGATGACATCTTTTAATACTAATGGTCACGCGAGGTACTAGTTCCGATGGGCAGAAAGATCAATTTTGCATTGAATAATATTTCCATTTGATGAATTTATCGCGGAGAAGCATTGAATCAAAGATAGGTAATGCTCACTTGTCAGTTGTTCAATCTTCAATGTGATAACGACAGCTCGACACAACGACGTGTGTTCCCTAATACAAGCTAATAATTCCCTAATGCAAGCTTACGCATTGCGTACGCTTGGCCAATCATGTAAGCCAAAGGGAGACGGATATTTCCACCTCTCTCTACCATCGCATACAATGGCTGAGATAGAATTGCGTCACCTCTAGAGTAACAGAGACAGACGAATCCATCTCTGTGACGTAGATGCACAGATATAGGATAAGCTCGTTATAGCCCTGTCCATAATCGTCCTACGCTCGGTAGATTTACTAGGTTTATATCAAATCTTTAATGTCTAAATTTATCTAAACTGCAATGATTAATATTCATCAAAATGTAGCATGACAGTCTAGAAACTACAGCAACAATCCCAAGTGCTATATTCAATACATGAATTAACACGTACAATCAACAAATTTAGAATATATATTTATGTATCAGGGATGCGGAGTCCTATCATTTTGATAGGACTCCGACACCGACTCCGGGGTTGATAGGACTCCGGCTTTTGATAGGAGTCTGACTCCGACTCCGGGTGGCCAGTATATAAATAATACCAGTTTTAAATAAGCTGGTAACTTACATCATGGATCAGTATAGGCTTACCTGAACCTATTTTTAGAGATCATTGTTGCATCAATTATCAATCATTTTCGATGAAGGTTTATTAAATGCAGCTTGAAGTTGCATGTATGCGACTCGGCTCCTCCCATCTTGTTGATGTGTGCTGCACACGGTTTTTCTCCAGTCACTACCAGGCAGAGAATCACCATCCTTCTCCAAAAAAATAAGTACCCTTTCGATTTAATAAATATGCGCTTTGGAGCAGTCATCACACACGATTGACGTGAGGGTAAGAGACAACATTCTCAAACAAACTAGTATTTCATTTTTGTCTCTGACGTGACCTTTGGTGCGTAGGTGTGATCGAGGCTAGGAAGGCTTGTCGTCTCTACTAAACCCCCGAGTGAAGAGACAGTCCTTTTTCCACTATCACTGTTCACTATTACAAGGTTTGTATGCACTGCTGTCACTGTACTTTTGTTTGACGGAGAAAGTTGACATCAAGACAGTGACAGCTCTGCACGAGGATAGATAATTTGTTTGTATTATATTTCGGGTCTAATTATAGGCCGGAGTTCTATAACTATCAAATGATAGGACTCCGACTCCAGCAAAAATGATAGGACTCCGGGACTCCGACTCCGCATTCCTGTTATGTATGCAGGTCTGTGTATCTCACTAAATTTCGTATTTAGCGTTGTTCTGCCTTAGTGATGCCATTACACTCTACATTTTATCAATGATTTCATGAAAGCCGTGTAGTGCAATCGGTGTTCACGCCAAGACGATGCGTTGACAATTTTCCAAGCAAAGACATGAATGAAATGAGGATTTAATGATTAAAAAACAGCTAAGCAAACGAATCAGTGATCCGATTACGGTCAGATCTTGTACAAAATTGTTGAAACGTGCAGTAGAGCCACTGCGTTATGAATATGATATTGTTCACTACTCAACCGACTTTAATTGGTTTACATGAGTAGTAAGCAAAACTCCACTTCTGGACCGCGCAAGATGGCCGCCATCGCTGACTCCCCCCCCTCCCCCTCCCCCTCCCCTCCCCCTCCCCTCCCCCTCCCCCTCCCCTCCCCCCCTCTGGAACGGCAGAGTGTCGTGGTCGGCCGCCGTGGTGCTTTGGGTCTGAGTGTCGTGGTGGACTTGGGCGACCGCCAGGATTAGTGTTGAGGCTATAGTGTGTGATGTTTTTCGTGCTGAATGTTGGGTTGTAAAATGGGTTGTTTCGAGTGGAAGGAGTGGTCGGATGAGAAAACGGAGGTCGGATTCGTGTTCAGCGTGAAATTCTGCATCGGTAGGGTGAGTTTCAAGGCAATCGGTGAGTAAAAATTTTCAACATTTTTCGAAAAACGACAGAGTTAGAATTTGGGACGTTTTGGTGTGTAGCGTCCAAACGAAGCATCGGATGAGAAAACGGAGGCCAGATTCGGATTCAGCGTGAAATTCTGCATCGGTATGGTGAATTTGAACGCCATCGGAGAGAAAAATTTTCGCTGACTCCCCCCCCCCCTCTGGACAGCTTGCTTCGATTTTGGCTTCCAGTGGATGGATTTTGTCGTGCGATACCTCGTTTGAAAGCTAGGAGTGAGACAAATTCAGTGAAAGAATCGGCTTGTTCCTATCTGTCTTCGTTTAGATGTGAGACGCCATTTAAGATTTTGGGACATTGGCGAAAAACGACAGAGTTAGAATTTGGGACGTTTTGGGCTGTAGCTTCAAAACGAAGGCTCGGATGGGAAAACGGATTTCAGATTTGGAATCAGCGTGAAATTCTTTATCTGTATGGTGAGTTTCAAGGCAATCGGCGAGAAAAAATTTTCAACATTTTTCGAAAAAATGACAGAGTTAGAATTTTTGCGATGGCTGCCTACTGTAGAGCCAAAACGAAGCATCGGATGGGAAAACGGAGGCCAGATTCGGATTCAGCGTCAAATTCTACATGGAAATGGTATATTTCCAGCTCAATCGGAGAGAAAAAATTTTCGCTGACTCCCCCCCCCCTCTGGACAGCTTGCTTCGAATTTGGCTTCCAGTGGATGGATTTTGTCGTGCGATACCTCGTTTGAAAGCTAAGAGTGAGACAAATTCAGTGAAAGAATCGGCTTGTTCCTATCTGTCTTCATTTAGATGTGAGACGCCATTTAAGATTTTGGGACATTGGCGAAAAACGACAGAGTTAGAATTTGGGACGTTTTGGGCTGTAGCTTCAAAACGAAGGCTCGGATGGGAAAACGGATTTCAGATTTGGAATCAGCGTGAAATTCTTTATCTGTATGGTGAGTTTCAAGGCAATCGGCGAGAAAAAATTTTCAACATTTTTCGAAAAAATGACAGAGTTAGAATTTTTGCGATGGCTGCCTACTGTAGAGCCAAAACGAAGCATCGGATGGGAAAACGGAGGCCAGATTCGGATTCAGCGTCAAATTCTACATGGAAATGGTATATTTCCAGCTCAATCGGAGAGAAAAAATTTTCGCTGACTCCCCCCCCCCTCTGGACAGCTTGCTTCGATTTTGGCTTCCAGTGGACGGATTTTGTCGTGCGATAGCTCGTTTGAAAGCTAAGAGTGAGACAAATTCAGTGAAAGAATCGGCTTGCTCCTATCTGTCTTCATTAGATGTGAGACGCCATTTAAGATTTTGGGACATTGGCGAAAAACGACAGAGTTAGAATTTGGGACGTTTTGGGCTCTAGCTTCAAAACGAAGGCTCGGATGGGAAAACGGATTTCAGATTTGGAATCAGCGTGAAATTCTTTATCTGTATGGTGAGTTTCAAGGCAATCGGCGAGAAAAAATTTTCAACATTTTTCGAAAAAATGACAGAGTTAGAATTTTTGCGATGGCTGCCTACTGTAGAGCCAAAACGAAGCATCGGATGGGAAAACGGAGGCCAGATTCGGATTCAGCGTCAAATTCTACATGGAAATGGTGTATTTCCAGCTCAATCGGAGAGAAAAAATTTTCGCTGACTCCCCCCCCCTCTGGACAGCTTGCTTCGATTTTGGCTTCCAGTGGATGGATTTTGTCGTGCGATAGCTCGTTTGAAAGCTAAGAGTGAGACAAATTCAGTGAAAGAATCGGCTTGTTCCTATCTGTCTTCGTTTAGATGTGAGACGCCATTTAAGATTTTCGGACATTGGCGAAAAACGACAGAGTTAGAATTTGGGACGTTTTGGGCTGTAGCTTCAAAACGAAGCATCGGATGGGAAAACGGATTTCAGATTTGGAATCAGCGTGAAATTCTTTATCTGTATGGTGAGTTTCATGTCAATCGGAGAGTTTCAAGTCAATCGGAGAGAAAAATTTTCAACATTTTTCGGAAAAACGACAGAGTTAGAATTTTTGCGATGGCTGCCTACTGTAGAGCCAAAACGAAGCATCGGATGGGAAAACGGAGGCCAGATTCGGATTCAGCGTCAAATTCTACATGGAAATGGTGTATTTCTAGCTCAATCGGAGCACTAGAACCGGAGATAGACGGGATTTTTAGTGTTTGGATGATGGGTATTACGTCATCAGCTGATCGTCACACACTATATAAGCTGGGAACCGACGGAGACTTGTCATTTAGAGGAGAACGACTGTCAGAGGTAGGTCGTCTCTCTGAGCTCCGATGATAGCTTCGGACATTCCAAATTCCGAGTTTCTGTAAGAAACCGACTTAGAAAATTTCATTGCTGATATCAGCTAAGCCGTCAGACTTAGAGGTTCGCCAGGAGATGGCCTTCGTCTCCAGGCCATAAAAGACTCCAAAACTTTAAAGGCTTGTAACTTTGCTTCTACAAGTCCGTTTGACTTGATTCAAAAAAGGTTCGGTCGCTATTGACCTGCCCTAAGTGATAAACTACTTATAAAATTTCATAAGTAGTGCTAAAAAGTTGAAAAATTTAAATTCACTAGTTTTTGAGGTTTTCTGGGGTTTTCGACCCTGCTGAAGTCAATGAAAGCATTTTTAATGATGTCTGAGCCAGTCTTCTCATGGTATAAGCGGCTTTTCACTGAAAGCGAGCAAGACACGGAGAGTTTTGCTGTAATATTCCACTGACAGGGTGTTCCTTCGGGACGGCGGACGATGCCGTAGTGATAAGTGTGGCAAGGGAATGTGTCATATTTGAGACCGTAACCGCTGGGGCAACTCATGTTGGGCATTTGACACAGCTCTCAACGTAGCACTTTGAACGCCAATCGGTTGAGTCTTAGCTATCTTGTCATGGGTGGCCTCTAAACATCTCCATTGCAAAACGCTGGTGAATCAAGCACTCTACGGCTTGCTATCAAGCTGATCAAAGCAATAACTTGGGATGTTTCCTCAAGGTTTTCAAGTATGCTGAGTTCAAATCTGATATCATGTTTCAAATTTAACTAAGTCTAAGGCAGCTTTGAGGGGTTAGATCCCAGCTACTGTTCACTACCTTTGACTCGGCGTTCCTGTTACCACTTCGGGGCAGTGACAATGATGTCTTCAGCTGTAAATAGCGGGTATCGGGGAAGATCTCTCACTTCCCTAGTGATCAGTACAAGGCCTTCGGGCTGTCGACGGGATCGAGTGCCACTTACTACACTCAAATCTATCATTCCTCACTAAGTGTAAATTACTGACTATACATTTGTCCTGCTATCAGGTTATTTTTGACTTGCTATCTAGTTGAATAGTCTCTTGCTATCAAGAGATTCACTTCTACTCATAAAGCACATCATCGCTGTAATACCTCCTTTGCTCGAGCGTTCCTTCGGGACGGCGGGTACTGCCGTAGAGGGATTGTGTTGCACGGGTTGTTCGTCGTTTGTTAGACCGAAACCTCTGAGCCGTTGCTCATGTTGGGCGTTCGACTTCATACTCAACGTGACGCTTTCTCTCGCCAGGTCAGAGTACTTCAGCCATTCGACAAAGGTTAGTCTTTATGATATGGAGTAGAGTGAAATGTAATTCATTAGATGTCCCTTCAATGATTGCTCCCATGATAAACGTTGATGAGACAAATGAAATGATTCTCATCTTCCCTTTTCAATGATTGAAATCTACTAACACACTACCGTATAATCGGCCACTATGGGGCAAGACATGATAGAGCCTTCAATGCGCTTTGCCCTGGACAGTCTTTAGACTGGCGAATACTATCATTAAGTTGAATCTGCTATCAGTCAACTTGAACGTTGCGTCGCATTAGAGGGATATATAAACCACTGCCTCTCATTTCATTTCAATCATGCAGACGCCGAACAGTCAAGTCAGCTCTCCTCGCGGACCGCAGTTAAGGCCGCGAAATTTATTTGAGGAGTTTGTCAGGCTAGAGGAGCAAGACAGAGTTTTTAATAATCTTGCTCGGATTGGCAATCCGATGACAGCAACTGCTGTCAATCCAACGGAATGGCGCTACATTCCACTTTTTAGCCATGTACCAGTTAGTGTGGAAGTCGACAGTGCTACCAAAGAGAGAGTCAAAGACTCTCTCAGTAGAATTGGTAGGGTGTAAGATGACATTACTCCCGAGAACGAACCATCGGCTCTCTTAAGGGCCACCATGGGGCAAGACATGATAGAACCTCCTCGCGGTTTGCCCTGGGCAGTCTTCGGACTGGCGAATACTATCATTAAGTTGAATCTGCTATCAGTCAACTTGAACGTTGCAAATGAAGTTCGGTGTAATACTTCCTTTCGACGGGCGTTCCTGTAAAGGGCGGCGGTGAAACCCGTAGCTATGTATACCGCAAGGGACATTCGGCAATGGTCAATCTTGTTAAACCTCTCTGCGTCATGTTTGCAAGTGATTGCCTCTGTCTCAACGTAGTATGCATTCGCGCCAGGGCGACATTTAGCCAACTGTCGAAGGTTGCCTAAAACTTTCCATTGCATACGTTATGAGAACCATGAGTTCTACCTGTCTCTATCAATGAGACGAATTGATGAATGGAATGAAATGGGAGGACACTCACGCGTCACACGCAACATAACACACTTCTCTCTTTCGTAGTCTAACAAGCTCTTTACACATGGATCGCAGTCGATTGCTATCCCTGTATCAGAAGTGTAAGCTATCTTAATTTTATTTGACACTATTTCATCTATCATCATCGTCCATATGAAATGTTTTAAGATTTACAAGTTAGAAATAAAGTTTCAATAGTGTATGCGTTAGAAATAAAGGTGTAACTGTTTGTAAAAATAAGATCGCAAGATTTACTAGTTTACAAGTTAGACTAAGTGTAAATTAAAAATAAAATTATAACTGTTTCAAGAGTTTACAAGTTAGAAATTAAGTTTTAGCTGTTTGTATATCAAAATAAAGTTTCAAGAGTTTACAAGTTAGAAATAAAGTTTCAATAGTGTATATGTTAGAAATAAAGGTGTAACTGTTTGTAAAAATAAGATCGCAAGATTTACTAGTTTACAAGTTAGACTAAGTGTAAATTAAAAATAAATTATAACTGTTCACGTGTTAAAGCGTTGATGCAACGATGAACAATTAATAAGCTGAAAAGTTTTAGATTCACTTTAACATTATCATATGTTTACAGATAGAAATGTATTACAGCAAAGCTACTTCATGAGTTAGTTTGCCAGGAGTGTATCATCTCAAACTTTTACTCGGGCGACATTTAGCCAACTGTCGAAGGTTGCCTAAAACTTTCCATTGCATACGTTATGAGAGCCATGAGTTCTACCTGTCTCTATCAATGAGACGAATTGATGAATGGAATGAAAGGGAGGACACTCACGCGCCACACGCAATATAACACACTTCTCTCTTCCGTAGTCTAACAAGCTCTTTACACATGGATCGCAGTCGATTGCTATCCCTGTATCAGAAGTGTAAGCTATCTTAATTTATTTGACACTATTTCATCTATTATCATCATCGTCCATATGAAATGTTTTAAGATTTACAAGTTAGACTAAGCGTTCTACTATTTGTAAATGAAAGATATAGTTTCAACAGTTTACAGATTGAAAATAAAGTTTCAATAGTGTGTGTGTGTGTGTATGTTAAGAATAAAGTTTTATCGGTTTGTATGTTAGAAATAGAATGAAGTTTCACCAGTTTACAAGTTAAGAATAAAGTTCTATCTGTTTATATGTTAGAAATAAAATAAAGTTTCAATAGTTTGCAAGTTAAAAATAAAGTTTCAACCGTTTACAAGTTTTAAAATAAAGTTTAAATAGTGTGCAAGATAAAAAATAAAGTTTGAACAGTTTACAAGCTGAAATAAAGTTTTAATAGTGTACACGTTGGAAATAAAGTTTTAATAGTTTATGTGCTTCAAAATAGAGTTATAACAGTTTATATGTTAGAAATAAAATGAAGTTTCATCAGTTTACAAGTTAAGAATAAAGTTCTATCTGTTTGTCTGATAGAAATAAAACAAAGTTTCAACCGTTTACAAGTTAAAAATAAAGTTTCAACAGTTTACAAGTTAAAATTAAAGCTTCAACAATTACAAGTTAAAAATAAAACTTCAAAAGTTTACCAGTTAGAAATAAAGTTTCATCAGTTTACAAGTCAAAATAAAGTTTCAACAGATTATAAGTTAAAAGAAAAGTTCCAATAGTATGTGCATTAGAAATAACGTTTCAGCTGTTTGTATGTTAGAAATAAGATAAAGTTTCAATTGTGTGTACGTTAGAAATAAAGTTCTATCTGTTTCTATGATAGAAATAAAACAAAGTTTCAACCGTTAACAAGTTAAAAATAAAGTTTCAAGAGTTTACAAGTTAAAACTAATGTTTCAATAGTGTATGTATGTTAAGAATAAAGTTAGAACAGTTTACAAGCTGAAATAAAGTTTTAATAGTGTACACGTTGGAAATAAAGTTTTAATAGTTTATGTGCTTCAAAATAGAGTTATAACAGTTTATATGTTAGAAATAAAGTTTCAACAGTCTACAAGTTAAAAATAAAATTATAACTGTTTCAAGAGTTTACAAGTTAGAAATTAAGTTTCAATGGTGTATGCGTTAGAAATAAAGTTTTAGCTGTTTGTATATCAAAATAAAGTTTCAAGAGTTTACAAGTTAGAAATAAAATGAAGGTTCACCAGTTTACAAGTTAAGAATGAAGTTCTATCTGTTTGTATGTTAGAAATAAAACAAAGTTTCAACCGTTAACAAGTTAAAAATAAAGTTTTAAGAGTTACAAGTTAAAACTAATGTTTCAATAGTGTGTGTATGTTAAGAATAAAGTTTTATCTGTTTGTATGTTAGAAATAGAATGAAGTTTCACCAGTTTACAAGTTAAGAATAAAGTTCTATCTGTTTATATGTTAGAAATAAAATAAAGTTTCAATAGTTTGCAAGTTAAAAATAAAGTTTCAACCGTTTACAAGTTTTAAAATAAAGTTTAAATAGTGTGCAAGATAAAAAATAAAGTTTGAACAGTTTACAAGCTGAAATAAAGTTTTAATAGTGTACACGTTGGAAATAAAGTTTTAATAGTTTATGTGCTTCAAAATAGAGTTATAACAGTTTATATGTTAGAAATAAAATGAAGTTTCATCAGTTTACAAGTTAAGAATAAAGTTCTATCTGTTTGTCTGATAGAAATAAAACAAAGTTTCAACCGTTTACAAGTTAAAAATAAAGTTTCAACAGTTTACAAGTTAAAATTAAAGCTTCAACAATTACAAGTTAAAAATAAAGTTTCAAAAGTTTACCAGTTAGAAATAAAGTTTCATCAGTTTACAAGTCAAAATAAAGTTTCAACAGATTATAAGTTAAAAGAAAAGTTCCAATAGTATGTGCATTAGAAATAACGTTTCAGCTGTTTGTATGTTAGAAATAAGATAAAGTTTCAATTGTGTGTACGTTAGAAATAAAGTTCTATCTGTTTCTATGATAGAAATAAAACAAAGTTTCAACCGTTAACAAGTTAAAAATAAAGTTTCAAGAGTTTACAAGTTAAAACTAATGTTTCAATAGTGTATGTATGTTAAGAATAAAGTTAGAACAGTTTACAAGCTGAAATAAAGTTTTAATAGTGTACACGTTGGAAATAAAGTTTTAATAGTTTATGTGCTTCAAAATAGAGTTATAACAGTTTATATGTTAGAAATAAAATGAAGTTTCATCAGTTTACAAGTTAAGAATAAAGTTCTATCTGTTTGTATGTTAGAAATAAAACAAAGTTTCAACCGTTAACAAGTTAAAAATAAAGTTTTAAGAGTTTACAAGTTTAACTAATGTTTCAATAGTGTGTGTATGTTAAGAATAAAGTTTTATCTGTTTGTATGTTAGAAATAGAATGAAGTTTCACCAGTTTACAAGTTACGAATAAAGTTCTATCTCTTTAAGTTTATAAGTTAAGAATAAAGTTCTATCTGTTTATATGTTAGAAATAGAATGAAGTTTCACCAGTTTACAAGTTAAGAATAAAGTTCTATCTGTTTATATGTTAGAAATAAAATAAAGTTTCAACAGTCTACAAGTTAAAAATAAAATTATAACTGTTTCAAGAGTTTACAAGTTAGAAATTAAGTTTCAATGGTGTATGCGTTAGAAATAAAGTTTTAGCTGTTTGTATATCAAAATAAAGTTTCAAGAGTTTACAAGTTAGAAATAAAATGAAGGTTCACCAGTTTACAAGTTAAGAATGAAGTTCTATCTGTTTGTATGTTAGAAATAAAACAAAGTTTCAACCGATAACAAGTTAAAAATAAAGTTTTAAGAGTTACAAGTTAAAACTAATGTTTCAATAGTGTGTGTATGTTAAGAATAAAGTTTTATCTGTTTGTATGTTAGAAATAGAATGAAGTTTCACCAGTTTACAAGTTAAGAATAAAGTTCTATCTGTTTATATGTTAGAAATAAAATAAAGTTTCAATAGTTTGCAAGTTAAAAATAAAGTTTCAATAGTTTACAAGTTTTAAAATAAAGTTTAAATAGTGTGCAAGATAAAAAATAAAGTTTGAACAGTTTACAAGCTGAAATAAAGTTTTAATAGTGTACACGTTGGAAATAAAGTTTTAATAGTTTATGTGCTTCAAAATAGAGTTATAACAGTTTATATGTTAGAAATAAAATGAAGTTTCATCAGTTTACAAGTTAAGAATAAAGTTCTATCTGTTTGTATGATAGAAATAAAACAAAGTTTCAACCGTTTACAAGTTAAAATAAAGTTTCACCAGTGTACAAGTTAGAAATAAAGTTTCAATAGTGTATATGTTAGAAATAAAGTTTTAGCTGTTTGTATATGAAAAACTAAGTTTCAAGAGTTTACAAGTTAAAAAATAAAGTTTCAATGGTGTATACGTTAGAAATAAAGTTTTAGCTGTTTGTATATCAAAATAAAGTTTCAAGAGTTTACAAGTTAGAAATAAAGTTTCAACAGTGTGCACGTTAAGAATAAAGTTTCAATAGTGTGTATGTTAAGAATAAAGTTCTATCTGTTTATATGTTAGAAATAAAAATGAAGGTTCATCAGTTTACAAGTTAAGAATAAAGTTTTATCTGTTTGTATGTTAGAAATAAAATAAAGTTTCGACCGTTAACAAGTTAAAAATAAAGTTTCAGATTAAAATAAAGTTTCAATAGTGTGTATGATGGAAATAAAGTTTAAGCGCTTTGTGCGTCAGAAATAAAGTTTCAACCGTTTACAAGTTAAAAATAAAGTTTCAACAGTGTGTACGTTAAGAATAAAGTTCTATCTGTTTATATGTTAGAAATAAAAATAAAGGTTCACCAGTTTGCAAGTTAAGAATAAAGTTTTATCTGCTTGCATGTCAGAAATGAAATAAAGTTTCACCAGTTTAAAAGTTAAGAATAAAGTTTCACCAGTTTAAAAGTTAAGAATAAAGTTTCAATAGTGTGTATGTTAAGAATAAAGTTCTATCTGTTTATATGTTAGAAATAAAATGAAGTTTCAATAGTGTGTATGTTAAGAATAAAGTTCTATCTGTTTATATGTTAGAAATAAAATGAAGGTTCACCAGTTTACAAGTTAAGAATACATTTTATCTGCTTGTATGTTAGAAATAAAATAAAGTTTCACCGATTTACAAGTTAAAAAATAAAGTTTCAATAGTTAACACGTTAAAAATAAAGTTTCAATAGTGTGTATGTTAAGAATAAAGTTCTATCTGTTTCTATGATAGAAATAAAACAAAGTTTCAACCGTTAACAAGTTAAAAATAAAGTTTCAAGAGTTTACAAGTTAAAACTAATGTTTCAATAGTGTATGTATGTTAAGAATAAAGTTAGAACAGTTTACAAGCTGAAATAAAGTTTTAATAGTGTACACGTTGGAAATAAAGTTTTAATAGTTTATGTGCTTCAAAATAGAGTTATAACAGTTTATATGTTAGAAATAAAATGAAGTTTCATCAGTTTACAAGTTAAGAATAAAGTTCTATCTGTTTGTATGTTAGAAATAAAACAAAGTTTCAACCGTTAACAAGTTAAAAATAAAGTTTTAAGAGTTTACAAGTTTAACTAATGTTTCAATAGTGTGTGTATGTTAAGAATAAAGTTTTATCTGTTTGTATGTTAGAAATAGAATGAAGTTTCACCAGTTTACAAGTTACGAATAAAGTTCTATCTCTTTAAGTTTATAAGTTAAGAATAAAGTTCTATCTGTTTATATGTTAGAAATAGAATGAAGTTTCACCAGTTTACAAGTTAAGAATAAAGTTCTATCTGTTTATATGTTAGAAATAAAATAAAGTTTCAACAGTCTACAAGTTAAAAATAAAATTATAACTGTTTCAAGAGTTTACAAGTTAGAAATTAAGTTTCAATGGTGTATGCGTTAGAAATAAAGTTTTAGCTGTTTGTATATCAAAATAAAGTTTCAAGAGTTTACAAGTTAGAAATAAAATGAAGGTTCACCAGTTTACAAGTTAAGAATGAAGTTCTATCTGTTTGTATGTTAGAAATAAAACAAAGTTTCAACCGTTAACAAGTTAAAAATAAAGTTTTAAGAGTTACAAGTTAAAACTAATGTTTCAATAGTGTGTGTATGTTAAGAATAAAGTTTTATCTGTTTGTATGTTAGAAATAGAATGAAGTTTCACCAGTTTACAAGTTAAGAATAAAGTTCTATCTGTTTATATGTTAGAAATAAAATAAAGTTTCAATAGTTTGCAAGTTAAAAATAAAGTTTCAATAGTTTACAAGTTTTAAAATAAAGTTTAAATAGTGTGCAAGATAAAAAATAAAGTTTGAACAGTTTACAAGCTGAAATAAAGTTTTAATAGTGTACACGTTGGAAATAAAGTTTTAATAGTTTATGTGCTTCAAAATAGAGTTATAACAGTTTATATGTTAGAAATAAAATGAAGTTTCATCAGTTTACAAGTTAAGAATAAAGTTCTATCTGTTTGTATGATAGAAATAAAACAAAGTTTCAACCGTTTACAAGTTAAAATAAAGTTTCACCAGTGTACAAGTTAGAAATAAAGTTTCAATAGTGTATATGTTAGAAATAAAGTTTTAGCTGTTTGTATATGAAAAACTAAGTTTCAAGAGTTTACAAGTTAAAAAATAAAGTTTCAATGGTGTATACGTTAGAAATAAAGTTTTAGCTGTTTGTATATCAAAATAAAGTTTCAAGAGTTTACAAGTTAGAAATAAAGTTTCAACAGTGTGCACGTTAAGAATAAAGTTTCAATAGTGTGTATGTTAAGAATAAAGTTCTATCTGTTTATATGTTAGAAATAAAAATGAAGGTTCATCAGTTTACAAGTTAAGAATAAAGTTTTATCTGTTTGTATGTTAGAAATAAAATAAAGTTTCGACCGTTAACAAGTTAAAAATAAAGTTTCAGATTAAAATAAAGTTTCAATAGTGTGTATGATGGAAATAAAGTTTAAGCGCTTTGTGCGTCAGAAATAAAGTTTCAACCGTTTACAAGTTAAAAATAAAGTTTCAACAGTGTGTACGTTAAGAATAAAGTTCTATCTGTTTATATATTAGAAATAAAAATAAAGGTTCACCAGTTTGCAAGTTAAGAATAAAGTTTTATCTGCTTGCATGTCAGAAATGAAATAAAGTTTCACCAGTTTAAAAGTTAAGAATAAAGTTTCACCAGTTTAAAAGTTAAGAATAAAGTTTCAATAGTGTGTATGTTAAGAATAAAGTTCTATCTGTTTATATGTTAGAAATAAAATGAAGTTTCAATAGTGTGTATGTTAAGAATAAAGTTCTATCTGTTTATATGTTAGAAATAAAATGAAGGTTCACCAGTTTACAAGTTAAGAATACATTTTATCTGCTTGTATGTTAGAAATAAAATAAAGTTTCACCGATTTACAAGTTAAAAAATAAAGTTTCAATAGTTAACACGTTAAAAATAAAGTTTCAATAGTGTGTATGTTAAGAATAAAGTTCTATCTGTTTGTATATTAGAAAGAAAATGAAGGTTCATCAGTTTACAAGTTAATAATAAAGTTTTATCTGTTTGTATGTTAGAAATAAAACATAGTTTCAACCGTTGACAAGTTAAAAATAAAGTTTCAATAGTTTGCGAGTTAAAACTAATGTTTCAATAGTGCGTATGTTAAGAATAAAGTTTTATCTGTTTGTATGTTAGAAATAAAATGAAGCTTCGCCAGTTTACAAGTTTAGAATAAAGTTTTATCAGCTTGTATGTTAGAAATAAAATGAAGTTTCACCAGTTTACAAATTAAAAATAAAGTTTCAATAGTGTGTATGTTAGAAATAAAGTTTCAACCGTTTACAAGTTAAAATAAAGTTTCAACAGTGTCTACGTTAGAAATAAAGTTTTATCTGTTTGTAAAGTTCGATCGTAGGATTTACTAGTTTGCAAGTTAGACTCAGCATTCTACTAGTTGTAAATGAAAATAACGTTTCAACAGTTTACAGATTAAAATAAAGTTTCAATAGTGTGTATGATGGAAATAAAGTTTAAGCGCTTTGTGCGTTAGAAATAAAGTTTCAGCCGTTGACAAGTTAAAAATAAAGTTTCAACAGTGTGTACGTTAGAAATAAAGTTTCAACAGTTTACAAGTTGAAAAATAAAGTTTCAACAGTGTGTACGTTAGAAATAAATGAAAGTAAGAACTTCATCGTATGAGTATTCAAAGCATGTTTTGTAAATCAAATGTGTGTAGTCCTGACATGATAGAATCGCGTTAGAAATAAAGTTTCAGCCGTTTACAAGTTAAAGATAAAGTTTCAACAGTGTGTACGTTAGAAATAAAGTTTTAGCTGTTTATATGTTAGAAACAAAATAAAGTTTCACAGTTTACAAGTTGAAAAATAAAGTTTCAACAGTGTGTACGTTAGAAATAAATGAAAGTAAGAACTTCATCGTATGAGTATTCAAAACATGTTTTGTAAATCAAATGTGTGTAGTCCTGACATGATAGAATCAAATGAACTTGACAAACGCGTTTGTCAAGCTTGATTCTATCATGTCAGGACTACACACATTTGATTTACAAAACATGTTTTGAATACTCATACGATGAAGTTCTTACTTTCATTTATTTCTAACGTACACACTGTTGAAACTTTATTTTTCAACTTGTAAACTGTGAAACTTTATTTTGTTTCTAACATATAAACAGCTAAAACTTTATTTCTAACGTACACACTGTTGAAACTTTATCTTTAACTTGTAAACGGCTGAAACTTTATTTCTAACGCGATTCTATCATGTCAGGACTACACACATTTGATTTACAAAACATGCTTTGAATACTCATACGATGAAGTTCTTACTTTCATTTATTTCTAACGTACACACTGTTGAAACTTTATTTTTCAACTTGTAAACTGTTGAAACTTTATTTCTAACGTACACACTGTTGAAACTTTATTTTTAACTTGTCAACGGCTGAAACTTTATTTCTAACGCACAAAGCGCTTAAACTTTATTTCCATCATACACACTATTGAAACTTTATTTTAATCTGTAAACTGTTGAAACGTTATTTTCATTTACAACTAGTAGAATGCTGAGTCTAACTTGCAAACTAGTAAATCCTACGATCGAACTTTACAAACAGATAAAACTTTATTTCTAACGTAGACACTGTTGAAACTTTATTTTAACTTGTAAACGGTTGAAACTTTATTTCTAACAAACACACTATTGAAACTTTATTTTTAATTTGTAAACTGGTGAAACTTCATTTTATTTCTAACATACAAGCTGATAAAACTTTATTCTAAACTTGTAAACTGGCGAAGCTTCATTTTATTTCTAACATACAAACAGATAAAACTTTATTCTTAACATACGCACTATTGAAACATTAGTTTTAACTGGCAAACTATTGAAACTTTATTTTTAACTTGTGAACGGTTGAAACTATGTTTTATTTCTAACATACAAACAGATAAAACTTTATTATTAACTTGTAAACTGATGAACCTTCATTTTCTTTCTAATATACAAACAGATAGAACTTTATTCTTAACATACACACTATTGAAACTTTATTTTTAACGTGTTAACTATTGAAACTTTATTTTTTAACTTGTAAATCGGTGAAACTTTATTTTATTTCTAACATACAAGCAGATAAAATGTATTCTTAACTTGTAAACTGGTGAACCTTCATTTTATTTCTAACATATAAACAGATAGAACTTTATTCTTAACATACACACTATTGAAACTTCATTTTATTTCTAACATATAAACAGATAGAACTTTATTCTTAACATACACACTATTGAAACTTTATTCTTAACTTTTAAACTGGTGAAACTTTATTCTTAACTTTTAAACTGGTGAAACTTTATTTCATTTCTGACATGCAAGCAGATAAAACTTTATTCTTAACTTGCAAACTGGTGAACCTTTATTTTTATTTCTAACATATAAACAGATAGAACTTTATTCTTAACGTACACACTGTTGAAACTTTATTTTTAACTTGTAAACGGTTGAAACTTTATTTCTGACGCACAAAGCGCTTAAACTTTATTTCCATCATACACACTATTGAAACTTTATTTTAATCTGAAACTTTATTTTTAACTTGTTAACGGTCGAAACTTTATTTTATTTCTAACATACAAACAGATAAAACTTTATTCTTAACTTGTAAACTGATGAACCTTCATTTTTATTTCTAACATATAAACAGATAGAACTTTATTCTTAACATACACACTATTGAAACTTTATTCTTAACGTGCACACTGTTGAAACTTTATTTCTAACTTGTAAACTCTTGAAACTTTATTTTGATATACAAACAGCTAAAACTTTATTTCTAACGTATACACCATTGAAACTTTATTTTTTAACTTGTAAACTCTTGAAACTTAGTTTTTCATATACAAACAGCTAAAACTTTATTTCTAACATATACACTATTGAAACTTTATTTCTAACTTGTACACTGGTGAAACTTTATTTTAACTTGTAAACGGTTGAAACTTTGTTTTATTTCTATCATACAAACAGATAGAACTTTATTCTTAACTTGTAAACTGATGAAACTTCATTTTATTTCTAACATATAAACTGTTATAACTCTATTTTGAAGCACATAAACTATTAAAACTTTATTTCCAACGTGTACACTATTAAAACTTTATTTCAGCTTGTAAACTGTTCAAACTTTATTTTTTATCTTGCACACTATTTAAACTTTATTTTAAAACTTGTAAACTATTGAAACTTTATTTTTAACTTGCAAACTATTGAAACTTTATTTTATTTCTAACATATAAACAGATAGAACTTTATTCTTAACTTGTAAACTGGTGAAACTTCATTCTATTTCTAACATACAAACAGATAAAACTTTATTCTTAACATACACACACTATTGAAACATTAGTTTTAACTTGTAACTCTTAAAACTTTATTTTTAACTTGTTAACGGTTGAAACTTTGTTTTATTTCTAACATACAAACAGATAGAACTTCATTCTTAACTTGTAAACTGGTGAACCTTCATTTTATTTCTAACTTGTAAACTCTTGAAACTTTATTTTGATATACAAACAGCTAAAACTTTATTTCTAACGCATACACCATTGAAACTTAATTTCTAACTTGTAAACTCTTGAAACAGTTATAATTTTATTTTTAACTTGTAGACTGTTGAAACTTTATTTTATTTCTAACATATAAACAGATAGAACTTTATTCTTAACTTGTAAACTGGTGAAACTTCATTCTATTTCTAACATATAAACAGATAGAACTTTATTCTTAACTTATAAACTTAAAGAGATAGAACTTTATTCGTAACTTGTAAACTGGTGAAACTTCATTCTATTTCTAACATACAAACAGATAAAACTTTATTCTTAACATACACACACTATTGAAACATTAGTTAAACTTGTAAACTCTTAAAACTTTATTTTTAACTTGTTAAAGGTTGAAACTTTGTTTTATTTCTAACATACAAACAGATAGAACTTTATTCTTAACTTGTAAACTGATGAAACTTCATTTTATTTCTAACATATAAACTGTTATAACTCTATTTTGAAGCACATAAACTATTAAAACTTTATTTCCAACGTGTACACTATTAAAACTTTATTTCAGCTTGTAAACTGTTCTAACTTTATTCTTAACCTACATACACTATTGAAACATTAGTTTTAACTTGTAAACTCTTGAAACTTTATTTTTAACTTGTTAACGGTTGAAACTTTGTTTTATTTCTAACATACAAACAGATAGAACTTTATTCTTAACTTGTAAACTGATGAAACTTCATTTTATTTCTAACATATAAACTGTTATAACTCTATTTTGAAGCACATAAACTATTAAAACTTTATTTCCAACGTGTACACTATTAAAACTTTATTTTCAGCTTGTAAACTGTTCAAACTTTATTCTAACATACATACACTTGAAACATTATTTTAACTTGTAAACTCTTGAAACTTTAATTGAAACTTTATTTTTAACTTGTTAACGGTTGAAACTTTGTTTTATTTCTATCATAGAAACAGATAGAACTTTATTTCTAACGTACACACAATTGAAACTTTATCTTATTTCTAACATACAAACAGCTGAAACGTTATTTTCTAATGCACATACTATTGGAACTTTTCTTTTAACTTATAATCTGTTGAAACTTTATTTTGACTTGTAAACTGATGAAACTTTATTTCTAACTGGTAAACTTTTGAAACTTTATTTTTAACTTGTAATTGTTGAAGCTTTAATTTTAACTTGTAAACTGTTGAAACTTTATTTTTAACTTGTAAACGGTTGAAACTTTGTTTTATTTCTATCAGACAAACAGATAGAACTTTATTCTTAACTTGTAAACTGATGAAACTTCATTTTATTTCTAACATATAAACTGTTATAACTCTATTTTGAAGCACATAAACTATTAAAACTTTATTTCCAACGTGTACACTATTAAAACTTTATTTCAGCTTGTAAACTGTTCAAACTTTATTTTTTATCTTGCACACTATTTAAACTTTATTTTAAAACTTGTAAACGGTTGAAACTTTATTTTTAACTTGCAAACTATTGAAACTTTATTTTATTTCTAACATATAAACAGATAGAACTTTATTCTTAACTTGTAAACTGGTGAAACTTCATTCTATTTCTAACATACAAACAGATAAAACTTTATTCTTAACATACACACACTATTGAAACATTAGTTTTAACTTGTAACTCTTAAAACTTTATTTTTAACTTGTTAACGGTTGAAACTTTGTTTTATTTCTAACATACAAACAGATAGAACTTCATTCTTAACTTGTAAACTGGTGAACCTTCATTTTATTTCTAACTTGTAAACTCTTGAAACTTTATTTTGATATACAAACAGCTAAAACTTTATTTCTAACGCATACACCATTGAAACTTAATTTCTAACTGGTAAACTCTTGAAACAGTTATAATTTTATTTTTAACTTGTAGACTGTTGAAACTTTATTTTATTTCTAACATATAAACTGTTATAACTCTATTTTGAAGCACATAAACTATTAAAACTTTATTTCCAACGTGTACACTATTAAAACTTTATTTCAGCTTGTAAACTGTTCTAACTTTATTCTTAACATACATACACTATTGAAACATTAGTTTTAACTTGTAAACTCTTGAAACTTTATTTTTAACTTGTTAA
Source organism: Prostheceraeus crozeri (assembly GCA_907163375.1). NCBI lineage: Eukaryota > Metazoa > Platyhelminthes > Polycladida > Euryleptidae > Prostheceraeus > Prostheceraeus crozeri. The sequence goes on along the minus strand of CAJQUW010011298.1, from coordinate 2,479 downwards.
CGGTTGAAACTTTGTTTTATTTCTATCATAGAAACAGATAGAACTTTATTTCTAACGTACACACAATTGAAACTTTATCTTATTTCTAACATACAAACAGCTGAAACGTTATTTCTAATGCACATACTATTGGAACTTTTCTTTTAACTTATAATCTGTTGAAACTTTATTTTGACTTGTAAACTGATGAAACTTTATTTCTAACTGGTAAACTTTTGAAGTTTTATTTTTAACTTGTAATTGTTGAAGCTTTAATTTTAACTTGTAAACTGTTGAAACTTTATTTTTAACTTGTAAACGGTTGAAACTTTGTTTTATTTCTATCAGACAAACAGATAGAACTTTATTCTTAACTTGTAAACTGATGAAACTTCATTTTATTTCTAACATATAAACTGTTATAACTCTATTTTGAAGCACATAAACTATTAAAACTTTATTTCCAACGTGTACACTATTAAAACTTTATTTCAGCTTGTAAACTGTTCAAACTTTATTTTTTATCTTGCACACTATTTAAACTTTATTTTAAAACTTGTAAAATATTGAAACTTTATTTTTAACTTGCAAACTATTGAAACTTTATTTTATTTCTAACATATAAACAGATAGAACTTTATTCTTAACTTGTAAACTGGTGAAACTTCATTCTATTTCTAACATACAAACCGATAAAACTTTATTCTTAACATACACACACACACTATTGAAACTTTATTTTCAATCTGTAAACTGTTGAAACTTTATTTTTAAACTTTTGTTAAAGGTTGGAAAACTTTGTTTTATTTTAACATACAAACAGATAGAAACTTTATTCTTAACTTGTAAAATGGTGAAACCAGTCATTTTATTTCTAACATGTAAACTCTTATAACTCTTATTTTGGAAGCACAAACAGCTATAAACTTTATTTCTAACGTGTATACACCATTGACAAACTTAATTTCACTTGGTAAACAGTTCCAATTTTATTTTTTACTTGCCACACTGTTGAAAATTTGATTTTATTTAAAAACTTGTAAACTATTGATAACTTTATTCTTAACTTGTAAACTGGTGAAACTTCATTCTATTTGCACTTTAAACGATAGAACTTTTTTTTAAACATAGATAAACAGATAGAAAGAAGATAGAACTTTTATTCTTAACTTGTAAATGGTGTAAACTTCATTCTATTTCTTAACTTACAACACAGATAGAAACTTCATTCTAAATAAACAAATTGAACATTGAAACCTGGTGGAACCCTTCATTTTATTTTTAACTTGTTAACGGTTGATGAAACTTTGTTTTGATTTCTAATACAAACGATAAAACTTTATTTCTAAGGAAACACCTGATTGGAAAACTTTTTAATTTCTAACTAGTAAACTGTTTATAACTCTATTTTGAAGCACTTTAATATTAAAACTTTATTTCAAGTGTACACTTATTAAAACTTTATTTCAGCTTGTTAATACCTGTTCAAACTATATTTTTTATTTGCACCCATATTTAAACTTTTTTTAAAAATTGTAAATTATTGAAATTTTTTTTTAACTTGCAAATATTGAAACTTTATTTTATTTCAAAACATATAAAGGATAGAACTTTTTATTCTTAACTTGTAAAACTGGTGAACATTTTCTATTTTAACATTTACAAAAGATAGATTATCTTAACTTGTAAATGGTGAACCTTCTTTTATTTTTAATTGTAAACTCTTGAAACTTATTTATGATATCAAACAGTAAAACTTTATTCTAACGCATCACCATTGAAAATAATTTACCTTGTAAATTGAAAACAGTTATCTAATTTTAATTTTTAACTTGTAAGACTGTTGAAACTTGAATTCAATTTCTAACATTATAAACAGATGACCTTTATTTCTTAACTTGTAAACTGGTGAAACTTTCATTCTATTTCTAACATTAAACAGATTTAGAACTTTATATTCTTCACTTATAACTTACAGAGATAGAACTTTATTCGTAACTTGTAAACTGTGTGATGCAAACTTCATTCTATATCTATCCATACATGACAGATATAAAACTTTCTTTTAACATACACACACTATTTGAAACATTAGTTAACCTTGATAAACTATTGAAACTTTATTTTTAACTTGTTAACGGTTGAAACTTTGTTTTATTTCTAACATAAAAGCAGATAGAACTTTATTCTTAACTTGTAAACTGGTGAAACTTCATTTTATTTTAACATATAACCTGTTATAATCTATTTTGAAGCACATAAACTCATTAAACTTTATTTCAACGTGAACACTATAAAAACTTTATTTTCAACCAAAACTTGTAAAACTGTTCAAACTTGTATTTTTTATCTTGCACACTATTTTAACTATATTTTAAAACTAGTAAACTATTGAACTTTTATTTTAAACTTGCAAACTATTGAAACTTTATTCTATTTCTAACATTAAACAGCTTAGAACTTTATTCTTAACTTGTAAACTGGTGAAACTTCATTCTAT